>JARJHC010000107.1:784807-1050695 GCA_031304145.1 Cardiospermum halicacabum | reverse complement strand
AGTAGCGAGGATATATACACACATGTCGGCATCAGTCATCATCTGACATTCATTTTTCAGTTTTAAATTCATATATCGTTGACTTTGGATTTATTTCAGAACTTTGTAAACATTGCACTTATTTTCGAATTCAGTTTCAGATTAGTCCAATATTGTTTATTTGGTCTTGGTTACCCTATGTTGGATCTTGTATTTGAATATTCGGATTTTGGTATACTTTTAGATAATAAATATCTTCTATTATTGTTTCTTACATTGTATGTATTTGTATCTGCATCTGTATCTGTTACGTATGTTTGTTCTATTGTGTAGCGTTCGTGTTTGTTAGTGTAATATATCTAGGCATATATTTAAGCATATATTTAGCTTATTACTGTAATATATTTAGGCATATATTTAGCTTGTTTCCATAGATGATACCTTGCCTTCTTGTATATATTCTGTATCCTTGTAATGGATACAAACACGGAATACAATTATTTACATGGTATCAGAGCAGTACCAAAATTAAACTCTTATATCTTCTAAATTAAATCATTCTTCTTCTCTTTCCTTTCTCTTTCTTGCTTTTGTCAATGGCAGAAAAGATTCACCCTGCAACCACCATTACCAACATCAAAACACATGTCCCTCTTATCTTAGATTATGAATCGGCTCAATATAACAATTGGGCTACTCTATTCACCATTCACACAAAAGCAACCCTAACCCATAACCATATCTCTCCAAAATCGAATTCTACAGAACCAAAAACTCCTGAGGAAAAGGCTTAATGGGATCGCATCGACAATATAGTTCGTCAGTGGATCTATGGAACTATATCGTCGGATCTCTTGAACACCATTATTAATCCAGAAGACTCGGGTCTGGATGCCTGGACTCAGTTGGAAGATTTGTTTCAAGACAATAAGATTGCTCGTGCCCTTCATCTTGAAACTGAGTTCACCAATACACACTTACGTGATTTTCCGGATGTCAAGTCCTATACTCGTCGTTTGAAAGTGCTTGCCGATCAACTGTCTAATGTTGACTCCAAAGTTTCTGATCAGCGTATGGTTTTACGGCTTCTTAATGGACTGACTGATGCTTATGAAAGCTTTGTCACGGTGATCCAAAATAAGAAAGACCTTCCTTCATTTTCTCAGGTACGATCTATGCTTCTTCTTGAAGAGACTACCAAAACTGAACGTGTCAAACAAGAGTCTCTAAAATCTTCTGCTCTCGTTGTCAAAACTGCCTCTGAAACATCTTCCTATTCTAATACTGAGAATGATTCCTCACTCCCATCTAATTCTAGCTGGCGCAAACATAATTCCAGAGGCCGTGGTGGCCGCAATTCTGGTGGTGGTCGTGGTAGATCTTGTTCAGGGGGTGGTCGATATTTGCAAAGGAATGCTGGCCGGAGTTCCGTTCCACAGAACTGGGGAAACTCACCCGTTTATCCATCCTGGTATAACTGGTATCCATATCCTTCTCAACCCCAATGGACTCCTCCACCGTGTCCTTATCCCACTTGGTATCCTCGGCCATCACCTTTTTCTTCTTCTTCCAGACAACCAGGAATTTTGGGTGCCAGACCTGCTCAATCTTACCATACTGCTGGACCTTCTACAGATGATTATACTCCCACTGAGATCGATCAAGCCATGCATACTCTCTCTTTACAGCAGCTTGTCGAGAAGTGATTTATGGACAGTGCAGCGACATCGCATATGACGGCAAACTCAGGTAATCTCACTTCTTATTCTAAATTAAGCCGCAATGATGGTATTCTTGTTGGTAATGGTAGCGAAATTCCAATTCAGGGTTTTGGTCATGCATCTCTACCACACACAAATCCACCTTTACATCTTAAACGGGTGTTACATGCCCCCAAATTGATTAAAAATCTTATTTCTGTTCGTAAGTTTACAGTTGATAACATGAAAAGTGTTGAATTTGATCCTTTTGGTTTTACTGTAAAGGATTATCTGACTGGGACAATTACTATAAGATGTAATAACACTTATTTTTTCCTACATGTCCTTCTATGTCTTCCGTACCTTCTGCTTTTTCTACAATTTCTTTCAGTCAATGGCAAAATCGTCTGGGTCATCCAGGGAGAGATGTTCTTGTCAAGTTTCGGCAAAATAACTATATTTCATGTAACAAAGAACCAGTTTTCTTTTGTAACTCGTGTCAGCTTGGGAAATCAATGAAACTTCCTTTTTATGAGTCTAATTCTGTTATTCGTATGCCTTTCGATTTAGTTCATAGTGATTTATGGAGTTCTCCAATTTTGATTTCTGCTGGCCATCGCTACTATGTCTTATTTTTAGATGATTACTCCAATTTTTTATGGACTTTTCCCATCTCTCATAAATCACAAGCCTTCACAGTTTTCCAAATTTTCTGTTCCTTTGTTAAAACACAATTCAATACCCAAATAAAATCTCTTCAATGTGACAATGGTGGGGAATACAACAATAAACAATTTCTTGATTTTTGTCAACTCAATGGGATTGTGCTTCGGTTTTCTTGTCCTTATTCCTCTCCTCAAAATGGCAAAGCAGAGAGAAAAATAAAAACAATCAATAATATGCTTCGCACTCTTTTGTTGCACTCTTCTGTTCCATCCTCTTTTTGGCATCACGCTTTAGCTGCAACCGCATACATTCTTAATATTCTCCCTTACAAACTTTTAGATTCCAAGTCTTCCACTCAAGTACTTTACCAAACAACACCATCGTTTACTCATCTTCGTGTCTTCGGGTGTCTATGTTTTCCTCTTCATCCCTCTTCTAAAATTCATAAATTACAATCTCGGTCCACTCCGTGTGTCTTTTTAGGTTATCCTCTCAATCATAGAGGTTACCTGTGTTATGATTTAAACACTAAGAAAATCATAATTTGTCGACATGTGAAGTTTGATGAATTTATGTTTCTTTTTTCTAAAGTCTCTTCACAACCTTGTAGTAATTATGATTTCTTAGATGATTCTTTACCCCCCATAATCATGCATCATTTACATGACACTGTTGCCCAAAATGATATTCCCCATATATCCACTTTACCAACAACACCACCTCTCTCCTCTCCACCTATCGAACCTGCAGCTATTACAACTTCCACTGTTCCCATTCCTCCATCTCGCATGGCCACCAGAAGTCAGTCCGGCATTTTTAAACCAAACCCCAAATATAACCAGTCCTACTTAACCACTCAATCTCAAGTGTCTCCCTTACCTGCCACTCCAGTTTTAGCATTAACATACCCGAATTGGAAAATTGTTATGCTTGATGAATATAAGGCTTTAATTCAGAATAAGACGTGGGATTTAGTTCTCCGTCCAAATAATGTGAATGTCATTCGATGTATGTGGATTTTTAAACATAAAAGACACTCTGATGGTCCTTTTGAGAGGTATAAAGCCCGTCTTGTAGGTGATGGCAGGTCTCAGCGAGCAGGAGTTGACTGCGACGAGACATTCAGTCCAGTTGTCAAACCAGCAACAATTAGAACTGTGCTCAGTCTTGCAGTTTCTAATTCTTGGTTTATTCATTAGCTTGACGTTAAAAATGCCTTCTTGCATGGAAATTTAAATGAGACAGTCTACATGCATCAGCCCTTGGGATTCAAAGACCCCTCTCGGCCTACTCATGTCTGTTTACTCCGAAAATCTCTTTATGGGTTAAAGTAGGCTCCGAGGACATGGTATCAGCGGTTCACTCATTTTGTTACTACCATTGGTTTTTCATAAAGCAAAATGGATCATTTTTTGTTCATCTATCATACTGGTCATGCCACTGCCTATATTTTGCTTTATGTAGATGATATTATTCTGACCACTTCATTTGAAACACTTCGCAAGACTACTATTTCTAAATTGAGTGTTGAATTTGCTATGAAAGACTTGGGTCCTTTGCATGATTTTCTTGGTATTGTGGTTTAGCAATGTACTTCTGGTTTATTTCTGACACAACAAAAATACGCTGCAGAGATTTTAGATCGTGCAGGAATGACCAATTGTAAACCAAGTCTTACTCAAGTTGACAGTGCAGGAAAAATGAGTGCTCAATCTGATGTGTTATGTTCAGATCCCCAAAAATACAGGCAGTTAGCTGGTGCTCTTCAGTATCTCACCTTTACTAGACCAGATATCTGCTATGTTGTCCAACATATTTGTTTATTCATGCATTCTCTTACAGAACAACACATGAATGCTTTGAAAAGGCTCTTGCGCTATATAAATGGTACCCTTTCTTATGGTTTATGTATTTCCAAGTCCCCTGATCGATCACTTGTTTCCTATACAGATACGGATTGGGGTGGTTGTCCTGATACACGTCGATCGACGTCTGGCTATTGTGTTTTTCTGGGTACTAACTTAATTTCATGGAGTTCCAAACGACAACCCACTATTTCCAAGTCTAGTGCTGAAGCTGAATACAAGGGTGTTGCTAACGTTGTTTTCAGAGTCTTGTTGGCTTCGAAATTTACTTCTGGAACTACATTGTCCTTTACAGAAAACTACATTAGTTTATTGTGATAATGTTAGTGCTATTTATCTTTCTGGCAACCCAGTTCCACACTAACGCACCAAACACATTGAAATGGATATCCATTTTGTGCGGGTTCAACATATTTCATCTCGTTATCAAACAGCTGACATCTTTACAAAGGGTCTACCTCGTATATTGTTTGAAGACTTCCGAGACAGTCTTAGAGTTTGTTCCACTCCCACTACGACTGAGGGGGTGTGTTAGTGTAATATATCTAGGCATATATTTAGTTTATTACTGTAATATATTTAGGCATATATTTAGCTTGTTTCCATGGATGATACATTGCCTTCTTGTATATATTCTGTATCCTTGTAATAGATACAGACACGGAATACAATTATTTACAGTGTTCTGCATCCCTTTCGTCGGTTGGGGGTTCGGGTGTTATAATGTTTGCTGAAGATACTCTGATTCTGAAATTAACAATGTCCTTTGAGTGAAAGGGGTAGAAGAGATTATATGATTGATTGGAAAGAGATTACTATCGGAGTAGTTTAAGAAGCTGAGTCCATAGAGCAAGTTGGATCAAGCCCACATTTTGTCTTTCCAAATTTATTTATTTATATCATATTTCTTACTTTTTTTCATCCACCTAAGTAAATATCCTAAATAAATAGATGAGAGTGAGAACTAATTTTTATATGGCATTAAAAGATTGAACTAACATGTTTGTAGTATATGCCATACAACGTATTTATAAGGAATTTTTGATGAGTTATCATCTAATAGGAAAAAAATTATAAAAAATAATAAAATAAAATTAAAAAAGAGAAAATATCGAGACTAACATCTAAATCCAGTGTTTTCTTGAGATAATAAATATTGGATTGTTTTCTTGAGATAATAAATATTGGATGATATGACCTCAAATATGTATCTTTATTATGTTATGTTGTGATTAACTTGTAAAATGCAAGAATAGTTATAAAATCTTAAAATCAGAGGAAATTATGTTGACAAGTTACAATATTTCAAATAAATCAATATAATTGTAGACGCTTATAGAATCATATAGTTTTTACATCCGTATCATGTAATTATATAATTTCTATATTCGTATCAAAGTTACATTCCACCATGCCCTTTAAAAAACCCAAAACATATAATTAGATAGTGTCTCAAAATTTAACTGTTTTTTCTAAATTTTATTTTAAATAAGACTTGCCTGCTATGGCATTGCCCAATACTAAAGTGTATAAATGTTTGGATACATATATATTTTATAACGTAGATTAATTGGACATCAAAGCACCAGTGGTCTAGTGGTAGAATAGTACCCTGCCACGGTACAGACCCGGGTTCGATTCCCGGCTGGTGCAGAGCTATGATTGACAACCAACTTGTCCGGATCAAGTGTCCGTGACCTTCGTCTGATTACCTGACGATCGCAAGTGCCGTCTGAGCTCTCTTTTTGTTTTTCGATTTTTCCCCCCCTTTTATAAATATTTTAATAGACATTTAAATTTGGATCAGAAAATGTTACATACAACATCATATAATTTGAATTATGATTTGAGATTTGGAGCATTAACAATTTGATTATAGTTTTAAAATGTTTTTAAATAAAATAATTTAAATATAAACTTATCAATATTAATTTATTAATATTTAAAAAATTTTCTTTTATATGAATTTTTTTTCTTCTAATTTTTAAATTAACAAAAAATATTTTTTTAAAAAAAACTTTGATTCCAATAAACATATATAACCTTAAATATAATAATTTTACTATATATAATAATTTTTTATAATATAATATCTTTAAATTATATATATATATTTTTAAGTTAATAAAAGTAAAATTGATACTATTTTAATAAGTTATTAGCACATACATAATATCATGAGATATTTTTTATTATTTGAAAAATAAAAAATATTAATTTATTTTATATTTTTAACATTTTCGTAATTTTAAATATTTTTAATTTTCTTTACATTTATTTTTAATTTTTTTATATAATGATATTACACAAAAATAAATTTTTGATATAATTCAAAGTAAAAATTAAGATTTAATCTCAATCTTTCATAAAATATAATAGATCATTAAAAAAAATGCAATATAGTAATTGATATTTAAACTTATTATTTATTAAAGTAAATGTGTGGTTTACTTATATTTCAGAAAATAGGATTATATATATATATATATATATAAATTTGGATCCCAAACTATAATCATAATTAAGGGAAATTTTTGTTAATTATTAAAATTTACTTTATCTAAAATCACAAACTTTAAAAAAAAACATAACAAAATAATAATAAATTATTTTATAATTTCAGTAAATATTATATAGAGGTAACTGCAAAATATGTAATTATATTTGCATATTCATATGTATAAATAGTAAGACTTTGAAAAAGAAAATACACATTCTCTTAAATTCTAATTAATTGTGCTATCATTATAGATTTGTTGGTTGCAATATCGTACCAAACTTCTCAAACAATTAGGGTTCATTTGACTCACCGTATTGGATAGGAACATGATGGTATAAAGAACGGGATAAGAATAAGCAGTTTTGTATAAGATAATATTATACAGAATTATGTTTGGTTGGTAATCGTATAAACAACGTGATAGAATAAAATAATACTAAAGTTGTATTTGGTAACACTGATTAAGCGATAGAATAATAATGTAAAATACCAAAATACCCCTAAAGAATTTATGTGTCAATCGAATTGATGGATTGACCCGATCCGCTACAGTAAAATAAATAAATAATTAAATATATTTAAAAATTTGAAAATAATTAAAATTTATTTTTAAAATAAATTAAATTAGAAAGAATATTTTAACTAATAAATATATTTAATAGTGATTAAAGTTTAAAAAATTAATAATATAATAATATTTTTTTAAAAAAAATTAAATAATTAATTATTTTATATACTCATGGGTCGACACGAACTCGTTAAGTATTCGGGTTTGGGTTGATAAGCTCAAACCTAACCAATTACCATCTCCATAATAAATATAGATATAAGGTTAAAATGGTAAAAATTCTAATACGGCCATTAACGGATAAAGTTATCATAACTTTTCTTGAGGATTATTTTATCATGTGTCAACCGTATAAGAAAGAGAATCGTATAACTTTATCATGTTCCATTAACTAGTCAAATGCTAGATATGAGAGAGAATAGTATAACATAATACTATCCTGTATCTTATACGGTGAACCAAATAAGCCTTTAGCGGAAAAACAACTCCCAAAAAGGCGTTAAAGTTGAGGGATATGAGGTCAGAAAGCACATAATTCAAACATAAATGGCTTTTTCCTTTCTAATTTTTTTTTAATATTAAAATTTCATTTAGTAGCGGACATGAAGTAAAGTAGCATTCTGGCCTCCATTTGATGACCAACTGAATGATTAAAGCCTCATGAAAAAATCAAAATTTGAACCTATAGTCGTTATAGTCGTTACAGTGAAAGAGATGACAGTTAAAATGTTTGAAAGTAAATTATAACTAGCTTCAATTAAATTTAAATTTAATTCTATTTTACAAATATTGATCGATGTTGTGTTACAACTTAGATTTTATGAAATTAGAACATATTATATTTATTTATTGAGTTCCAGTTGTTATTAAGTAGTATGTTCAAATTTAACTTTAACTTAGAAGTTTATGGAACATTGTCTAATATTATTCTAGCATGTAAGAAGCTTCAATTTTAAATAATGTCTTTATATATGAAAATATTGGGATGCCTTAAATCACAAGAAATTCCTAATTACTTGGAACATAAGGATTCATATTTTGGAAGGATTCTCTTAGGAAGGATTCCCTATTTTAAGTTAAGATCTATTTTCTTATTGCTATAATCCTTATTTGGAAAAAGATTTGGTTTTCCTAATTATGATAATTTGGTATTTCCTATAAAGAGGAAATAAATTAGGAAAGTATATTTGGTGGTCACTATAAATAGAGCTGTCTCATGAAGAAGTAATCATTCCATCCCAACCCTCTGGGTGGTGATAAAGGTTTGGGGGTCATAACCCTAATCATCAAGAGTTGGCGCTTCTACTACCTTCTAGGTATCCGAAAGTTATCTGGCATAGATAGCACCATTGTTGGTACAATGTATGGCTTAGAGAAGACGTTCTATCTCTAGCAGTTTAAGTCATCTGGTCAGGTTTGATTATTCCTTTCGGTACAATTGGTTAATTAGGCTATTGCTAGTCTATGTAGAGCGTATGATAACATTGGAGAGAGTGTGTAGTCAGAATGACTTGTAATCCTTATTTCTCAATAGTTAAGTTGCTATCTTGGTGGAGTAGGCACATCGCCGAACCAAGTTAAATCTCTTGTGTTGCTTCTTCATTACTTTGTTGTTTGTTTCTACTATTTGTTGGTGTTATTCTATCTCGTCTATCCCTAACAAACTGGTATCAGAGTATAATTTGGGATTAGTCATGACATCGACATCATCAACAAAGCTGATTCATCATCTTATTGATTTGATCATTTAACTTATGGCCTATGATGAAAGAGGGATATAATGAAAATCCCTAACAAAATAGGGTACCTATACTTGAGATTTTAGTTGAATATTTTGAATGCCTTACTTTGTAGTTTTGTTGATTAAGTAATAATTTATAATTTTATAAGTGATCTACTTTATTGAATTACATTAAAGTCAAGAAAGACTTCATTTTATCCTTTATGAAATATTAATACTCCATAACATGCTTAAACTTTGATACAAAAATAGTTCATTAGTTAATTCTTTGTACAATGACGGAATATCAGTTAATAATGTTGTATGTCACGTGAATCTCGAATGTCAATAACTTGTGGTTCAATGATAGTTGTGAATGATGAGATAACTTCAGAGGTACAACCAAAAGTAAGTTCACTCTTCATTTTTCTTTTTTCCTAACAATAAATATCATAACAACAATACTTTATTTACGCACTCTATTTCACATCATGTATCATTTTGAACCGGTGGACACCAAAATTATTTATCAAAGAAACAATGTCACTACTTATTTGTTAGCTTCGTCAAAGATGCAGTGTCAAAAACTATCATAGAACTCAATTAATTGTATCTAAGTTCAAACAAGGTACACTTTCCAAACATTCCCATTCTTATATCTTAGTCTTTGATCTATCTAAATTATTGATAACATTTATTAAAAATCAACTCAATTCATTATAAAGAACTTTCAAGATCAAATTTATTACTGCATAGCAAAAATATCAGGAATAGATATTGACAAATGATGATGGTTGTACAAAGGTTGTAAAACTTGAAAAAAAAAAGGTGTTTCCTATGATTACATCTTTCCTCTACGTCTTCTGTGGAGATATTGATTCATATATTCCAAGGTAATAAACCTTTTTAGTTTCACAACTGATTTTTTACTTGTTTCCATACCATCACTATTTGTAAATGAAATTTACTATAAACAACTTACATGCATAGGTACAAAATGAATTTGGATGTCACTGATGGAACTAACATTACAAAATTTGTGCTTTTAGACACCGTAGTGGAAAGGTTATTTTAATTTCCTGCCAGCAAGATTAAAAACACATCTAATCCCTAAAGTGTTCCTTCTTTCATGGTGAAGAAAATAAAAAAACTTTAAAAAAATATTTCACCTAAAGATCAACACGAGATCCAGGAATTTCTTTCACCATTGAAAAAATACTAAACACAAACGATGCTAAAAGTGAAGTCCCACGAACATTCGAAAGGTAATTATTTTTCTCATTATACCAATACAGTTAGTGATTTGATTTTTTTTTCCAAACACGAAAACCTATGATACATAGCTAACATACAAAGGCTTCATCCAAAGCTTGATGAACCAGTACTTGGTAGTTCCAAAAAGTATGCAACAAATTTCAAAACTAACATTTTATAACACATGGGTAAGCAGATCACAAAAAATAAGAAAGAATGTAAAGAATGTGTCACTGTGAATGAAGAAAATGAGCCCGGTATGTTAATTACACTTATTATACAACATTAACTAACATCATAATCTCTTATCACCTCTACTTATGCTTAACTTTTTCAACTCTTTCTGTTTTTCTCACATCCACACTGTCCCACCTAACTTCCATTTTCATTCCCTTACTTTACTTTATAATAACTTTCATTTTGTTGACTCACTACATTGATACCGATACTTGGAAGAAGAAGAAATATTCTGATTGTATTACTAAATTTATTGATTTAAATAAATCTACCCATTCACTGAACTTAAACCTCGCACTAAATTTACGTTGAGTCGAATTTTTTATAATAAATCATAATTAGTTTTTAGATGTCTTTATCAAAGAGTTTATTCCATGTTTTATAGGTCCTCAACTTTTAGCATATTTGAAGTGTTTATTCATTTTTTTTATCATCAACAGATGAATCACATAGTTAAACAGTAGCTATTAACACAGGATATAAAATGCTATGAAGAAGTCTCTATTGTACATAATCTTTTTGTTGTAATAGTAAAACATTAAGATTTTGATTTCTTTTGGAGTTTATCTCTATTTCTGAGTAGATGTAAAAAAAATATATATATATATATATATATATGTCAAATAGATAGATAGGCCATCAGAATCGCATTGCCTTTAACATTAAATAGCTAACTTAACATTAATGTACTCTTCTTCAGACATAATTTATATGTTAAATATTATGTTTTCTATAATTTCCACTGCCTTACTTTTAAATATGCAAATTATAGTGAGTTATGTTTTCTGAAAACTATAACTAGTATGATTAATTTTAATCTTTCTCGTTTACCTATTTAAGGATGTGGAATAACCATCAATGAACTAGGTGACTACTTGATTTAACTTAAGAAGCCAATTATTTATTTGATGAAGAAAACTGGTGGGCCAATGGGCTCCATATTGAGTGAAAGATCTAGTTGGATCCAGCCCAAAATCCAGACCCACCTATAATATAACTTACCCATAAACACTCTTTTATCTCTAATTTGGTTTCATATTTCGATACTATCAATTTATAGGTCATTGGACCAATAAAGGCTCTAGAATCCACTTATTTTGAGTTTTGAAATTTGACCGTTGGAGTTTGGATTGCACATGCTCCTAATTGACCTATCATCAAATAATTTAGACATTGTAGCATGTGCAATATAGTTCATATAATAATTTGATGTGTAGGTAGGGGGTACCCTAGACACCAGGTCCATAGACCCATATAAGAGGACATCCATTGAAGTCAAATTAAAGAAGCCCAATTTTCTAGGGTTTTTGGTTTAGTTGAACCCAATATTGTAGAAGCTTGTAGGGTTCATGTTTGTCTTGGAATCTTAAGGTCAATTTTTCAATTTTTTATAGGTAAGGGTTCAACTTCAAGGAGCCAATTATTATCGACATTGATACTGTCATAAGTCATTAAATTATTAATTAGGTCATGATTAGATTGTTGATGATAGACCTACACTTGTTGTAAGTTTGAAATTCCATTTCTTTCCAAACCAAATCATTGCTTTTAACCAAATTCAAATACCAAATATCGAACCCTTTTCAAATATAATAATAAATATTTTAGTTTAAATTATAAATTGATTAACTAGTTAATCATCAATTGAGCAGTTTATGGTATTGATTTCATCATATATTTATACTAAAATTTAAGCAAAAGTTTTATAATAAAAAATTTAAAAAAAATGGATTTTTATTCCATTTTCAATATTATGAAATAATAATAATAATAATAATAATAAATTTCCTTTTAACATTATACCTTAAAATGTATTACTACTTAAAGATCCATGTCTTTATTGGGATATATATTTTCGAGATGTGAGTTTTTTATAATTTATTTTTTCTTTCGATAGGTTGTAGTTTTTGGACTTATTCGTATCTGTCTTCATCTGCAAGTATTTTGTGTGCCTCTTGAAGTTTAAGTTAGTTTTTCTTAAGTGTCTCTCATTAGATTTGTGTTGAGTTAGAATTCTGTTTTTCAAGGTTCAGCTTACTTTTATGGATATTATTGGCCCATTTAGGCCTCACTTAATAAATAAATAAATATATATATATATTCACATTCACGTTTTAATTTTAATAAAATCAAACTACAATTACGATAGAATGGATATATATATATGCATACTTCCATGCATATACAACAGATACTAAACATCTTATATATATGTCAACCAATAAAAGAACAAATGAAAGGGAATAAAGATTCTATTATTGATCAACTTTGTAGTCGGGAACAATCACAAGCGGATGAATTCCTCTTCTCACCAACTAAGAGCAAACCAGTGAATTGCTTCTTCTTGAGTGTTTGTTTTTGATGTTTCAGTCTTTTATCAGAGTGTTTTCTTTTCTCGAATACCCACACACCAGTTTCTGAACATGTTCTTGATTTTCTACCAAAAATCTGGAGGCAGTTTACCCATGTTGGGTAACTGCCAAACACACGTGTTTGTACACGTGGTGTCTTTGGGTGTAAAATCCAACATTCTTCCACTCACACAAAAAAGCAACATACTGGCTTTATACTTGCAAATAGTCAGTGTGACCAAAAAGAAATGAATCAGTTTTCTGAAAGTCAAAAATTGATATAAATTCATTTTCAATTCTAGACTATTGACATATATCCACATCAGACACATTCGGTCCCGTCAAACCAGTGATTTGACCTCAGGAGTACTCCTCAATCACTACCGTGTTCTTGGGAACCACAGTTTCATTGCTAGTGTGTGATAATTGTGAATACAGTCAGCGACTTCCAATCTACTCTAAATCCAAAAGTCGATGAAAGTAACCGACATCACAGACGTGTCACATAGACCGAATTGTCATGGTCATAGAAAGACACGCTAATGATACAGTCATTACCCCAACACTCCAGATATAAGAGTGACTGTACTAAGGATCAATAAGGGATGGTACTTGCACGATAAGGAGTTGAGACATACTCAATACTTGTCTTCCATCAGGTCAACTTAAAAGCGCGCACGGTATAAAACATGCGCGACAATGAACCTTGCCATTTTAATACGACGCGTATGTCAATATTTAGTTTGTGTTCATTGTACAAACTATGGCACCATACCGTCTCATGAACTTGATCGCTTCCACTGACTAAGTTAAGCGACTCGAAAGTTTAGTCCGGCTTGTCAGGTCTTATGAAATTGGAATCTCATAAGCGATCCTTCAATATGGTTTTAGAAGAATCTCATTTTGATAATATATCAAAGCGACATATAGTACACTTTCATGAGTTCTGGAAATATTTAATTCACAAAACAAAATGTACAAGTCTCATCCCGCATTATCCTTAGATAATCGAGGCGGCTGTGGGTGCAAGTCCACCAGCCTCCAACACCTGACGACATACTCTCGGATGATAAGAAACATACTATTGATTTATGCTATAATCAAACACAACACTGAAAATATGAATCACACTCGAACATAGGTAAGTAAACAAATATGTAAGGTTCACAACCTACGTAGACCCAACGACCTGGTGTGCTTAGCAAACACGTCTCTAGTTACAACTTTGGTAAGAGGGTCAACTATCATATCATGTGTTGATATGTATCTAATAGTTACATTCTTCTTAGCCACTATGTCCCTAACAAAGTGATACTTAGTCTTTATATGTTTAGACTTACTGTGATACTTAGCATCTTGGGTGTAGGCAATTGCTGCCTGACTATCACAGTACACAGTAATAGGCTCGGGCTCACTCTCATCTAAGTTTAATTCTTCTAAAAACCTCTTTAGCCAAACAGCTTCTTGCACAGCCACCGAGTAGGCAACAAATTCTGCTTCCATGGTGGACAGGGCTATGCAAGTTTTCTTTTCGCTCCTTGACTTAAAATAAAAGAATATCCAGAAGTAGACTTTCTTTCATCCAAATCACCACCCCAATCTGCTTCTATGTATCCAACTAGGCGATAATTACTGCCTTGATAACACAGAGCATAATCAGCGGTACCTTTTAGATAAGCTAGGATTCTTTTCACTGTTATCCAATGTTTCTGTCCTGGATTTGACAGATATCTGCTTACCAGTCCAACTGCATAACAAATATCTGGTCTTGTACACATCATAGCATACATCAAGCTTCCAATGGCATTTGCATATGGTACTCTTCGCATTTTCTCACGCTCTTGCGGAGTTTTCGGGCACATTTCCAGACTCAAGGTCTGACCTTTTGCGATAGGTGTGTCCATTGGCTTGCAATCTGCTATATGGAACCTCTCAAGGATCTTATAAATGTATGGCTCTTGCGATAAGGCCAAAAGTCTTTGATTTCGATCCCTTGATATCTTGACTCCTAAAATATAGGCAGCCTCACTCATATCTTTCATTTCAAAAACTGTTGATAACCAGTCCTTCGTGGCAAGAAGAAGGGTTTTGTTATTACACGCCAGAAGTATGTCGTCAACATATAAGGATAGTAAAATGAAACCGTCACTGGACTTTTTTAAATAAACACAATGGTCATCTTCTGTCATTTGAAATCCAAATGACATAATCGATTCATGGAATCGAAGGTACCATTGTCTGGAGGATTGTTTGAGTCCATAGATGGACCTCAAGAGTTTACAAATTTTTCTCTCTTTTCCTTTGGTAATAAAACTTTCAGGCTGTTCCATATAAATCTCTTCCTCTAGTCCTCAATTGAGGAAAGCGGTCTTAACATCCATTTGATGTAATTCTAAGTCCATATGTGCGACTAAGGCTAATATGAGGCGTATCGAAGCAAATCTCACCACAGGGGAGAATGTTTCTTCATAGTCTACACCCTCTTGTTGAGTATAACCTTTCGCAACCAATCTAGCCTTATATCTTTCAATCGAACCATCTGCCTTCCGTTTAACGCGAAGGACCCACTTATTTCTGATGGCTTTTCTACCTGGCGGTAGGTCAACTAAATCCCAAACTTGGTTACTTTTCATCGACTCCATTTCCTCTTCTATGGCCTTTATCCATAAATCTTTTGCCGGTGAATCGAGAGCTTCTTTTACATTCTTCGGCTCATCACAATCATGGGAAGCTAACATGAATGCTTCTTCTTCAATCTCAAAATGTCGCCAGGGAATTCAAATTCTTCTACCCCCCCCCCGAGTTGACATTTCTGGAATTAAAGTATCAGGAACAATGTCACTCCCACTGCGATTTAGCTGTGGAGTTGGTTCAATAGGCACTTGTTCACTTCCACTAGGAACAACATCCCTATGCACGGAGTTTAAGTCCTCTGACTCATTTTGCTCAAATAAATTAGACTCTCTCTCTACATCACCTCTCCGCGGAAATTCATTTTCCAAGGACACAACATCTCGTGATTCAACCTCAGATATAGTCCCATCTGAGTTTTCCCCTATCAGCACCTATCCTTTTGATTGCTCAGGGTAACAAATGAAAATACATTTCTTTCCCCTAGCACCCAATTTTCCAAATGGGCTGTTGAGATCATGTACGTAACAAGCACACCCTCAGGGTCGCAAGTATGATAGACTAGGTTTTCTACCTGTCCATAATTCATATGGGGTTGTAGTCACGGACTTGGTGGGAACCCTATTCAATATATAAGTAGCCGTAAGAATTGCATCTCCCCAATATGAAATTGGAAGATTGGCTTGTGCCATCATAGATCTAACCATCTCCAAAAGAGTTCTATTTCTCCTTTCTGCGACTCCATTCTGTTGAGGAGTTCTTGGAATGGTTAATTGTCTTACAATACCTTTCTCTTGACACAGTGTCTTAAACTAGTCAGATAGATATTCTCGTCCTCGATCAGTGCATCACACTTTGACGGTCTTATCCAATTGATTCTCCACCAATGCCAAAAACTGTTCAAAATAGTCTAAAGCTTTAGACTTATGGGAGATCAGATAGACTTGACCAAAACGAGTGAAATCATCTATAAAGGTAATGAAATATGACGCACCACTTCTAGCTCTAACGCTCATAGGTCCACATATATCTGAATGAATTAATTCTAACGGAGAATTAGCCCTAGTAGCCTTTCCAAAAGGTTTTCTAGTGGCTTTACCAGCTAGACAATGATTACAGGTCGGCAACTCAATCTTATCATAGGAACCTAAAATCCCCTCTTTTGCCAACATGTTCATCCTATCTTGTCCTATATGACCAAGTCTAGCATGCCAAGTCAAAATACTTATATCAGAAGAGGTAATCAACGAAAAACTATCATTTGAAAACAAAGTAGGGTTTTCATAACATTCAATATTAAGTACCACAAATCCATCAACGAGTTGTCCTAACCTAATACAGACAGAATTATAAAATATTTGTAAACTAGCAACATAAAATACCAACTTATAATCATAAGACAATAAAACAGGAACAAAGACAAGATTGCGCCTAATTTCTATAGCGAACAAGACATCATGTAGGAGCAATGTGTGGCCACTCTGCATTCTGAGTTTGCAAGTGCCAATGCCTTTAACTTCTACGCGTGAGTTGTTGCCCACATATATCCATCGAGTACCTCGTGGGATCCGACAGTACTCGACAAACGCTCATCTGTCTCTAGCTACGTGGTCCGTGGCGCCGGAGTCTACAATCCACATAGGGTGAGCCTCGGCAAGCAAAACAGAGCTAGAAACATACACATTAATTAGAGCAGAATCATAAATGGTTACCTCCTTCTTAGGCTCAGTGCATTCACGAGCAAAGTGACCCATCTTGTCACAATTGTAACACTTGACCTTGCTCTTGTCTCTCTGCTGACCTTTGCCTCGCCTAGCTTTCTTCTTGGGGTTATTGGTCCCGGACTTATTGTTATTATTATTAGGATTTTTTGAACTCTTTCCCTTCTTTCCGCCCTTAGTTCCCCTCTTGCGCTTAGCACCTGTGCCTTTGCGCACGCTGGATTCAGCCATATAAAGCTGGCCCGAGGATTTGGCCGCCTCCAGGCGCTCGTCCTCGAGCTCAACATGACGAGAGATGTCATCAAAAGTCTTGATGTTGTCATTATGAGTCATGTTGATCTTCATATTTTTCCAACTGTTGGGGAGAAACCTTATTACCGGTTGCACTTGCTGTTCATCTGAGAGGACATGACCGGCCGACTTCAACTCCCGGATCATATTAGCCATCTCCCTGAGATGCTGGCGCATAGAGTGATCATTGCATTTCCGGTAAGTGTCAAACTTGATAGTCAGTCGCCGAAGCTTGGTGGTAGAAGTTCCACCAAATTTGTCTTTCAAAGCAACCCACATGTCCTGTGCTGTGTCAAAATCCTCATATGAGCACATCAGATCGTCAGCCATACTAGATAGAATAGTGATCCTTGCGATACTGTTCTTTCACTTCCAAGCCAGGTAAGCCTCCATGTCTCGCTTAGCTTGAGCACTCGTGCCAAGTGCTGGTTTGATCATGGTGCTAGTCAGCTTTTCAAGAGCCTCTTGCTCTTCCAGAATATACTGGATCTTACGATGCCAGATATCATAGTTGTCCCCGTTCAACTTGTCTCCCTTGTTGAGTTCAGCAACAATGTTCTTGGATGAAGAAGCCATTACTGTAAACATAATTCGAAGATATGTAAGACTATCTATGTTCGGTCATCCGATAAGAAACTGAAAATGCACCAACCAAGTCAATCAAAAATATGTTGATCCAATCAAAGGAGAAATCGGAAAAAATAGTAAATCCATCTAATCACCATTCTTGTTCTTCAATCGAGTCAACACATTAAATCATGAGGTGTGCAAACAAATTTTTCATAATATCACAAACATATATAAAGCACAACCAATCGTATATATAAATGATATAATACGTCAAAAACCATAAAATGTGCAAAATGGTGATATAATGAACATATGAACATAAAAAATGATGCATATGGATCAGTAAAAAAAACGGCATCACGGTCCTGTAGGCATCCTCAGTCATCATACTGTACATCACTAGCTGAAGTGTTCACTTCCTCCAACCATGGATCATCAGGAATATAATCTTCAAAAGTAATCTCACTGTCACCATCCTGAGCCTGGTCCTGAACAATCGGATCAGCTATGATCGGATCATCCCAACCATCCATAATCTCTAGAACTATATCATCAGGGTCGAAATCATCCTCAACATCGGCGACATGTCCCTTGCCATCAATGAAAGGAACCTCCTGAGCAGGCTCTCCCTCATCAGCGAAAAGATCGTCCATAAGATCATCTACAGCAGGCAATGGATCCTCTAATAAATCGTCCTCATCATTCAAGGGATCCTCCAAGAACTCATCCTTAGCAGGTAAGGGATCCTCAGCAGGTTCGTCCTCATCAGCCAATGGAATGACTGCATTGGCACCAGCTGCAGCAGGTACCTCCTCGTGATAAAAAACTGGAGCTGCAGGAGCTACAGCAGGAGCAACCGGATGCTGCTCGAGAGGAGGAGGTGGACGAGAATGATAGTGATGGAAAACATGTACTATCACTCTCAGACGTGGTCGAGCTATGATCCTGGGCATAGAAACTGGACCGAATCCCGGTGGGCCGACCACAGGAGCGACCAAAGGCGCATGCGGAAGTGGTGGGACGGGAGGGTGAAACTGAGCCCTCAATGGGTGATCCATCCCTGGTGGCGGTAGGAATAGGAGGGTAGGGGCCAGCTAACGAGGGTGGTAATATATAGCCCTCCGATATGGGATTCAATGACGATCCTCTACTAAGAACCCGAGCCAATAATCACGTTGTTCCATGATCTGCAAAAAAAAATGAATGTTTGCCAACAATGCATGCATATGACATTCAGTAAGCATTCATATAATACTAACTAAATGTCAACAAAATAATCAACAAAACAATCGACTATTTCCTAAGCATGCGATTAAGTAAATCAATTTACTAAGAACATAATAGTAAACTAACTTAGTAAAAAAAAATAAATTAAAAAAAAAATTGGATTAATAAATAAAAAATTAAAAAAATCCAAATTTTTTTTTAAAAATTTTCCGTCGCCAGAGACGGCGGCGCGTCGCCGAAAGGCGACGGCGCGTCATCGTCACTCCGGTGAAGGGAGGACGCGCCAGCGCGCCGGCAACACGTGGCGCGCTGAGGCGTAACCACGTGTCGCTGGCGTGTCAGCACGCGCAGTCAGCCCCTCTGCTGACGTGGCGGCCTTGCAAGCGGCCACGTCAGCGCTGACTGTGCACGTACCTGGGAAATGGCTGCCTCACGCGCCTAGACCGCGCGTGCACCCCACGAGCCGTCTTTGCGACGGCCGACGGTGGTCGGACCGGTGGCCGTGGACTCGTCTCGGCGTCCTGGTTCCGGTGGTGCCCTCCGTTCTCCGATTCCGGCTGGGGATCGTCGGCGGTGAATCTCACATTCCGAGCCTGCGAGTGGGGAAAATCAGAGTATCAAATTTCTTTTATAAAAATAAAAAAACTGACACATTTCCTTTTCAGATTAAAAAAAATTAAAATTATTCTCAACTTCCGACGGTCATACCGATCACATTTTCCGTCCAAAAAATTCAAACAATATGTCATCGGATTCGTACCGAAAAACCGAATCCAACAACAGACACTTTGACATACTTTGAATAATCACAGAATTTAATAAAGAACCGATTACCAAGTTAATGTTTCTATAAAATTCTGTAATTAAATAAATCAACCACAGAATTCGTCAAACAATCAATCAGATCATGATTCTGTATCTTATCAAATTCATTTTTTATATAATAAAAAAAAAACAAAAATCCATGCATTAATTTAAAACATGCATTTGTTATAATCACGATCATCTTCAACACTGATCAAGTTTTAAAACAAACCAAACACAGTTTATTTTAAGACGATAAAGCAATCAGTAAGTTAATGGCTCTGATACCATATGAAGGTTGATTTCCATATATATATATACACATAGTAGCATACTTCCATGTGTATACAACAGATACTAAACATCTTATATATATTCAACCAATAAAAGAATAAATGAAAGGGAATAAAGATTCCATTACTGATCAACTTTGTAGTCGGGAACAATCACAAGCGGATGAATTCCTCTTCTCACCAACTAAGAGCAACCCAGTGAAATGCTTCTTCTTGAGTGTTTGTTTTCGATGTCTCAGTCTTTTCTTTGAGTGTTTTCTTTTCTCGAATACCCACACACCAGTTTCTGAACATGTTCTTGATTTTCTACCAAAAATCAGGAGGCAGTTTACCCATGTTGGGTAGCTCCCAAACACACGTGTTTGTACACGTGGTGTCTTTGGGTGTAAAATCCAACATATATATATATATATTCACATTCACATTTTAATTTTAAAAAAATCAAATTACAGTTATGATAGAATTGTATATATGGTTTAATGTTATGTAGAGAATTTTTGGATTTAATATTATTAAAACAACATCTGACCACCAAATTACTAATTTTAAATTTTAATAATAATAATAATACTTGTAGTGGTTTGGACACTTCAGTCATAATCCGGTCTAATAAAACTGAATTAGGTCGATGATAGAAACTGATCCAATGAAGGTATCCTGGAAAAAAAATGGAAAAAAGAAAAGAAAAAGAACGTCCGAGTGGATCTTGGAGACGCTGGTGCGGTGTCTGCCGTAGACACTCTGACATTCAAGTCAGCCATGAACGTAAATAGTATAAACTAAAAGATAACTAAGGAAAGAAATAACTTATTGAACGGTTTGGCTCCTTTCGTAAGGAGAACATGGTAAAGAGGCGACACCGAGGAATGTAAAGCTCTAAGGATCTGATATATTTGTAGATGTATAGATAAAACAATAACACTAAAATATAGATTGAAAATATTTAACTTGCATTTCAAGTAATGTTTACAAACTTAGTGAGCTGTTTTGAGAGTCTCCCTCTCCTAAGTTACTATTCAAAATCTGTTCCCTTTATTCTCATGATTACATCATTATTTATCAACAGATTTGTAGCACAATACACACACCACATGGTCTAACAACCTCTACTCACTCATGGCTAATTGTCCATATGATTTTCTCTAATTTGTCTTATGCATCTTTCTATTTTTCCTCTCATAAACCTTGGTAATTGGAGTCTTCAAAATTCTCCCTAGTAGATTCTTCTTCTGTCATATTCTTCCACTGAATTAGAATTTTCCACCCAGTTTTTCCTTCATTTTTCCTAAATGATTTGACCTATTCTGGATAGATCTCTAAGTCAATTCAAGTCTCCCAATCTTGTGGAATTACAAGATATTTTTATGCCTTCCTATCACTGGTTTCAGTTGTGAAACATGAAACACCAAATGAATACGAGCTATCTCAGGCATCTGCAATTAATAAAATATCGTCCCTACCTTCTCACCACTCTAAAGGGTCCAAAATACCTTGGGGTCATCTTCTCATCTAATAATCAACTTCAAAAGTCACATCTCTCCTCTTTCTGTTGGCTTGTGACTTCATAATCAATTGAGCTCTTGATAAATATTGCATTATCTTATTTGGATAAGCATATCGCTCCTTTAACATCACATCAAACGCTTCCACCTATACAAAGCGATGCTTGAACCTGAGTATGAGTGGAGGATTTCTCCCATATAGAACCTTAAATGGGATAGTAGCCAGTGCCGAGTGGTGTGAAGTGTTATAGCAATACTCTACCCAACTAAGTCATCTTATCCAGTGCTTTGGGCACTCACCTACGAAACATCTAAGATAGGTCTCCATGAATCTATTCACCACTTCTGTTTCTCTATCAGTTTATGAGTGATATGCTTAAATTAAATTGAATGTAATTCCTTTAACTTTAAATAACTCCTTCAAAAACATACTCATGAATACCTTATCACGATCTGACACTATGGTTGCTAGGAACCCATAAAGATAGACCACTTCTTGTATAAATATTTCATCTATTGTCTGTATAGTGAATGAATGCTTCATGACTATGAAGTGCCTATATTTGTTGAGCTTATATATTACTACCAAAATTGATGAGTAACTATAAGATTTAGGCATACCTTTAATAAAATCCAAGGTGATCTCGTCCCATACTTAGTTGTGGTATAGGTAAAGGCTGTAAAAGTCCTGCTAGTGCGAAGACTAGATATTTGTTATTGGCAAATCAAGCATACTGCTACAAATATATAAACATTATTTTTCATGTCTTCCCATAAAACTTGTCTAAAAATCTACTTGTATGTCTTTAATTATACCCCACGTCCTCTAATACAACTTTCAAGACAATTTTTTATAAAATTTGGAATGAATTGAGAAGTCTTCAGTATTATAATCCGATTTTTGTATAACAAGCATTCATGTTCTATTGTGTATGGCAGTTTATGGCCAGGATCTTATAGCCCGAGTTAGTTTCTGTCACTCCTCATAAACCTTAATTTCTTGTATTAATGAGGACATATTCAATTCACTTGCATATACAACTACTAACTCTTCCTTATGTTGCAAATTTTCCTTATGTTGCAGTATGGAGAGGGCATCAACTACCATGTTCTCCCTTTCCGGTTTATATTCAATCTCAAAATTATATCCCATGAGTTTTAAAATCCATTTTTGATAATTTGGATGTATCTCTCTCTCCGCTTCAAGAGATATTTCAAAGATTTTTTTATCGGTTTTTATGTAAAATTTATACCCCATCAAATAACTCCTCCATCTTATCACCATGGCCATGAGTTCTCTTTCATAAGTTGATCTCTTTTTCCCCATGATGGTCATGGATTGACTAAGAAATAGGAGGTCGGTCTTCCTTCTTGATCAGCACAACTTCTACCCTAAAAATAGATGCATTTGTCTCCAAGTGGAATGGTTGTTTATAGTTTGGCAAAGCTAGTGCTGGTATTATATTTATAGCCTGTTTTAGGTTCTAAAAAGCCTCCTCAGACTCCTCAATCCACTTAAAACTGTTTTTTTAAACAATCTTAATAAAGGCCCCGCTATTTGTTCATAACCTCTAACAAACCGCTTATAATACATCATAAGACCCAGAAATCCTTTTTCTTTCAGATTGTTGGGTGTTGGCCATTTTATCATTACTTCTATTTTCGATTGCCCAGCTTCTACCCATCATCTAAGATAACATGTACAAAATACTCCAACTTCTATTTCCAAATAAGCACATCTTGTAGTTAGCATAGAGTTTATTTTCTGCTAACATCCGCCGAGAAAGTCTCAAATGTTCCACATGTTGTTCTGTATCTTTATCATAAATTAGGATGTCGTAAAAAAAAAACCAACACGAACTTTCTCGTGTATGGCTTGAATATTCTATTTATTAAAGACTGAAATGTAGTAGGGGCGGTTAGCCCAAATGGCATAACCAAAAACTCTTAATGACCTTCGTGGGGTTATAGAAGTTGTTTTCTTGAGTTCTTATCTCTCATCCTGATTATGGTACCTTGCCTTGAGATCGATCTTTGAAAAGATATTAGATCCATGTAATTCATCAAATAACTCATCTATAATGGGAATAAGAAACTTATCTCGCATCATGATATTATGGTACCCTGCCTCCCCTTGGATGATTCTCCTCTACTCTTTTTTCTTATCCTTATAGTCAGGGTTCCCCAATTAATCATTACAGCTCCCAATTTTTTCGACCATTACTCCCAAAATGATATTCATACTTTCTAATTTCATTGGAAGGAAAACTTCCCTTGTTTGTATATCCTGCAGTTTAATGGTTAGATTGACATACTTTTCTTTATCTTATATTCTTTCTCCATATCCTAAGACTACCACATATCTCTCAATTGTCATAGTTTGGAATGCCCATTTCACTATCGATGTTTAAGAGATAAAATTGTGTGTAAATCCACTATCTATCAATACAATCACCTTTTTTCTAACAATTCACCAATAGTTTTAGAGTTTTTGGAGTGTTAATACCAGCAATAGATTCCATCGGCAATTCAATTTTGGTCAGGTTGATTTCCTCATGTGTATTCTCCTCCACCTCTTCAATTTCTAGTTATGTAACATCTTTTTCATCAACTATTAATACCTTTATCTCATGAGCCTTACATTTATGCCCAAGAGAATATTTCTCATCATAACAAAAGCAAAGCCCTTTGCTTTGTCTGTCTGTATTTCATTTACGGTTAACCTTTTAAACACCCCTTTTATTACTTATTTCTTATCATACTTTCAGGTTTTTCAACACTGTTCTCAGTTAAATTTGGATATTCAATGTGTTTAAATCTTCTTATAACCTCATTGTTTTTGTAATCCAGCCTATACTAACACATTTTAAAGCCTAAAATCTCTTTATTTCTCACCTCAATCTGTTGAGCTACGATTATCATCATCTCCAAGCTTTTTGGATTAAGCAGCTTTATCTTTGTTTTCACCTTTTATGTTAGCCTTACTTTAAATGCTCTTTCTCGAACTTCATCGGGGTGTAGTGAGGGGCTACTAGCTCCATAAATTTCCTGATGTATTCTTGTATTGAGCCTTATTATTGCAAGGCCAATTATCTTTCATATTATGTGCCTTCATGAATTGGTCTAAACCAATCTACCAACAGTTCTTTAAAGTCCTCTCAGTCTCGTAATGGTCTCTGGTTCTCATCCATTTGAACCAATTAAAGGCATCTTTTTCCATACTCATCGCTAACACCTTCATCTTATCCTCTTTGCGGTATCGAATCACTTTGAAATACATTTTGTAACGCCCAACCCCCGGCCACGGCGGAGCCGCAAACGAAAGCCGGAGCGCCACATTAACAATCAATACATTCATTCTTTAAAATGCAGAAAATAACATTATACTAAATGTAAAACAATTTATCAACCTGCTTTGTAAGCGATAACACAATAGACATTCATTTGAAATATATATATATATATATCCTCGAAAAATTCATTTCATAAATAAAAATAATAAACATGTCTTGAAACCATAAACATAATATCCAATAAAAGTAGAAAAATCTCGATTAAACTGTTTAAACCATCAAAAGTTCAAAAATGTCTAAGTAAACGAATTACAATCCTTCGTAAACATTAAATTTAAAAATAACATCTGAGTTCATTTGTAAAAGTTCTAAATGCAAGGAAAATCAACATGTTTCGATGGAAATGCTCGAATCTTTAAACTGCTCGATCACCTGATTCACATTTCAATAGATAGACAAGAAAAATGGAAGAAAACAACGTCAAAATATCGATTTCTGGTTAGCAAGTCATACTCCAACAAACACACACAATGCTTCTATTTAATCATACAATGAGGAGGAGGCACATAAATGCACCTAAATCTAGCAATCACGGGAAAAGAAATATAATCTCACCCAAGTCTAAAGCCATTACTGTTCAATAAAGTGAGATAGTCCATTAGAAATAATTATGTTCATTAGTTGTGTTCAATATTATCAAATATCCGACCACGATCTCCGATTTTGTTTAAGAATCCCCCAAACAATCAACTAATCACTAGCAATCATCACGCAATATCAATCAATTTATTTATTCCAGTTTTATTTGACTGCCGCTAATCTAGGACCAATAATGAAACGGGGCCAATTAGGCCGAAGCCACCAATATGGTCCGAAGACCGAGATTCGTAGTGCCATTTATTCCCCCTCGAGACGGACTACTACCTTTGAATCCCATCAATTAGGTCCGAAGACCACCAATAACAATATGCCCGCAGGCGGTGGTGCCGTCACACCCAATAGGAGTCGTCACTCAATTTTTCAATGTGGTTAACTAAACCAAAAGGGCTTATTTTGCTCAATAGGTTGAGATATCTCGGGTACCCCTAATGACATATCATTCCATCACTACTTTCAACCATGACTATGGAAATCGTATCAATGAGTTAAGTGATCAAACACACAAGTTTCTATTTAATAATCAATCATTTTGCTATAGCAATTCATTGGCTTCCAAGCAATATATGACAGGTACTTTACTAGTGCCTTATCCAATTATTTCCAGCTCTAACTAACCAAAGCCTAAGTCTAACATGCAATAGACTTATCAATACCTCTAATCAGCAATATAACAACAATCGCAAATCAATCATTATCGATCTATCATTGGCTATCTATTCCTATCAATTTACAATTCATGTGGTTATCTTGTTTAACCATGTTAATGCACATTCATAAAACATACAACAACCAAATGTAGAGTTTAGAACAACGTTGTTAACCTTTCTTCCGACGATAAGTTAAGCTAAGCGTCGCCGACACGATCCTTGGCACCGTCCGCTTCGCCTAACAATAAGAAGGTACAATATTGGTTTAGACTATAGGTCGAACATGTGACGTGCGAAAAGCAAAACTTCGTCCAATCGTGAAAGACAACAATCTAACGACTACGAAGAAATAATACGAACGGTTTCTACTCGAAAACCAATCCAATTACATACTCAATCATTCAATTCCACCTTCCCCAAATCCTAGGGTTTCCAACAAAACCCTAACCAATTCAATACCTAATCAACCCTAAACCATCAACAAGCATCCCCAATTCTATCGATATTCACGCTTGAAATCAAAAGGAGGAGATTAGGGTTGGTAGGAAACTTACCGGAGATACCCAAACGGAGAGAAAACGACGAAGTTGAGAGACCAAATGCTTGCGAGACGAGAGAATTTGAGAGAATGAGCGAGAATGAAAAGAGTTGGTCAAAATAGATTTTTAAAAATCCGATTTCGGTGGTTGGCGACAAGGCTGGCAACATAGGCCTTATGTCGCCATAGCGCACCGAGAATAACACTTCAATTTCGCAGAATTCGCTCGCTTGCGACATAGGCCCTTATCGCCAGCGCTGGCAATATGCTTGGCTACATAAAGTTTATGTAGCCAGCACGGCTAGTGCTGCGCACTTCCATTCCTTCTTTCGTTCCACTTCATTTTCGCTTCGATTTTCGAAATATAAACATTATAATACCAATAGACATTCCCATAACAATCCAAAAAAGATAAATAGCATTTCAATAATCGATATGTTCAAGAGTTACAATAAAGTTCAACACTTCAATAATTAACTTAAAATTCGAAAATCGGAAAACGTCTAGCCCCGAAATTGGGACGTTACACATTTCGGCTGTGTAGATCCAGCCTTCTAGTCGATTTCATCAAACAATAGAAGTTCTACTCTTTTGCTCAAAAATCTCATTACTGGTCATTATAGTAACCTCTATCTTGTTGAAAATCATTATACCAATCGCCTCATTGCCAAAAATCTTTGAGTCGTCCCGTATCTCGTAGAAAATTGTCAATTCGGGCCCCTTCTCGTCAGAAATGGTCGAACCGACCTCCATCCTGTCGGCCACCTTCTAGGGTTAGGTTCCATCTCTCATTCCTTCTTCTTAATAGCGTTCAATGAAGGGTCCTATATTAGCATCATGGTTGTTCATCTTTCGATAATATGTGAAGAGTCTAATATTCTCTTCTAGTCCGAGGGTTCTCCAAGCTTCATTTCTGGGACTGACATTGACCGAACTCAACTCTTTATATCGGGATCCTAGTCTCTTCAGTTCGCAATTACAACAATAAGGAACTATTAGTTTTCGGTGGTCATTCTTTGATCATTTCATTTTTACCTATATTCACAATTCTATTAGATCTAAATCTCTCTTCAACCACCATACTACTCCTTGTTTGAGACAAATGACGAACCATTTCTCACAGTTCTCTCATTTCTGTCTGTGTTTGCTAATGGTTCTATTGTTGAGCTTCCCTTTCAAGCATTCTTTCTTCATTCATTAGTGCTATACTCTTCTCAAGACTCTCCCACAAAGCCTCAAGATCCTTCTCCCAACCACTAGAATTTTCATCCATTTCTGGCCGAGGATGAACTTACTCTGATACCAATGATAGATTTGTAGATGTTTAGATAAAACATTAACACTAACATATCGATTAAAAAATATAGCTTGTGTTTCAAGTAATGTTTACAAGCTTAGTGAGGTGTTTTGGAAGCCTCCCTCTTCTAGCCATAGGCTTACTAGGTCACCACTTAAAATTACTTTCCTTCATTCTTATGATTACCTTATTATTTATTAACACAGCCATACCACAATACACAAATCAACTAATCTAACAACCTCTACTCATTCCTTGCGAGCTGTCCCTTATGATTTCCTGTAATTTGTTTTATCCATCTTCCTATTTTTCATCTTATAAACCTTGGTAATTGGAAGCCTAAAAAAATCACGACCGAAATGTTAAGCGGTATCGAAAATAACCACCGGAGTGTTGTTGGAGACTTAAAAGCAGTTGAGCAGTGATTTTGACAGAGTTTCTATAAGTAAAAAATGATGACAGATGAGGAGGGTCAGGTTTCCATTTATAAGAACGTTATGTGGCTGTCGACCAGATCTGCTAAAATCCTTGTGGAATGATCTCTATAGAATTCAATATCCTCTCAATTAGGGTGACAATTTGGATTACGGTAGATGGGTCGACACTATAGGAATCCATTTATTGCGGATTCAGATTATGACATAAACGGATCAACTCACCAACCCATTTAAGTTTATTTTATTTTATTTTATTTTATTTTTATTATTTATAATATTATTTATTCTTAATTAAATGTAATTTGATGTTGAATGAATAATAATTAAATCTAATAGTGTAATAAATTACATATAAATTTTTTTATTGTAGTTATATGATTTATAATAAAAAAATTACTATTTTAAAAAATTATATTTAAGTTCCAAATAAATTAATTAAATGGATCAATTCGCCAATCCGTAGATTAACACAAGTTAACCTATTCATTAAATAGGTTAAATTCGAGTTGGAATCAACACAACATGTCAACCCGAATTGCCATCTCTACTCTTAATTACCTATCCGACGGTTGAGAGATCTAATAAAGTTTAGACTGCATGAATCGAATGGAAGGTTGACGTGAGCCTTAAATTGGAGTCAGATTTAGCTTGAATTTGGACATGAGCTATTCTGCTGAACCGGACTCGGATGGAAATGACCCATTATACTAGACCAAACAAACAAATATAAACACATTTCAATACCGTCCCACCCACACCCTACCACAAATCAAACAAAACATAAAACTATTTCAATCTAATCATATTTTAAAGTAAAAATTAATTGCATAAAAGCATGGATTAGAAGAATAAAAACAAAATTTAGTATTGAAATAGCAAAGAGGGAGCGGTAGGAGAGGTGATTTTCTTCACCTAATCAAAAGTGTTTTTTGGATCAACTTTCAACCAGGCATTACATATTATATATACCGATACAAACACAAATGTTGGTCCCACCAACAACAACTGGCAACATCACAATCTGAGTCACATACACCAATTTCTTCACTTTCACTTTTGTAGTTACTGTGTTTACAGGTGTTACAAACCAAACATTGAAGATTTTGAACACAAACTGTTCACATTACTACTAAATAAATGCAATGCAAGGTTTAATTAAGAAATTAAATAAATAAATGAAATGTAACCGCTTGGAGTTCCCACCAACTGATCCACTTTTCAAAAACATAAAACTCTTCCGCAAACTCTGCTCTTTTGTTTTTGTTTATCTTCTCAAAACAAATACAAACATAACTGCACTTTTTCTCTTTCCACATCAACATTCTTCTTTTGAATTCAAATATGGGGAGATTGGAACATGAACATGAAGAAGAACAGGACACAGACACCATCAAGTCCAAGTTGGTCTTAGAGATTTGCTCCATTTTCACTTCCTTTGTCTCCTGTGTTCACCACCATCACTCACATTTCATCGACTGGTATCGTGTTATTGGTGTACGTTTTCATTTCCCTCTCTCCAGTCTCTTGTTTCCACAATCTGTTTAGTGTTTGAGTCTGTGATGTGGTTTTGTTACAGGTTTGTGAAGATGCAGAAACTGATGTTATCAGAAGAAGTTATCATAAACTTGGTATGTTTTGTATTAACTGACAGTTTGATTGATTATATTGTTTGATTGGTTTTGTTTTGGTGGCAGCTTTGCTTCTCCATCCAGACAAGAACAACCACCCTAAAGCTGAAACCGCATTCAAGCTGATTTCAGAGGTTGGATTCATTTCATTTATTTCGACCATTGTGTATTGACTGACCTTTAGATACATATAGACTATTAGATAGGGAAATTGTTTCTGATATGGATGTCTAAATGAGTGAATATAGTCACAAGATTTCTCAGAGTGAGTGAGAATGACATAAACCAGACACTATTCAATTTCCTGAAAAATGTGGTGTATGATCAGTACAATACAACTGCAGAAATTTTAATGGAAGCAATAAATGAAAATGCAAATAGGTGAAAGGAAAGGAAAGGAAGTTGTTTGTATTGTATAATTCAGGTCTTAGTCACAGAATGGTTGAAATAGTTATGGTAGGTGTGTTTGTTGTTACATGTGACTGAAAAAAAAAACATAAAGAAATAACCAGTACAGCATCATTCAATACAGCAGTGGAAATCTGGTGCATTAAATCTTCACTTTACCAATAGCATCTTCTATGTTAGGTGGTAATAGCATTGTTTTTTTTTACTTGTGTTGTAATTTTGCTCTTCTGGGGTGAAATGTGGTTCCTGAATGTTGAATAAAACATGCAGGCCTATTCCTGTCTGTCTGATGGTGTGAAGAGAAGAGACTTCAACTTGAAGAGATGGAAAAGCTTCTGCATTGAGTGCAATAGAATCCCCTACAGAACCAACAAGTCTCCTCCATCAAAACATAAGACAAGGAAACCTGCTGCAAACTGGTCCAAGTCTTTTAATGTTCTTACAAGCTTGAGAGACATCAAGGAGAGGTTCAAAGAGGAGGCTAGAGTGATTGAGAGTTGTTTATCAAGGCAAGAATCACCTGTGATGAGATCTGCAGATGATTTCCTAAGAAGCAATACTCTTGGCAGAACCGGAAAAGAGTCTCCGGTTTTTAACCCCGCAGATTATATCTTCCAGGGGTATCCACATCTCAGGAATAGGATATATGACAACAAACCTGAGAATTGGTGGCAGTTGCAGAGAGATGATACACAGAGATATGAACAGAGAAGAGGGGTGTATAATTCCCCAATTTTTGAGAAAAAATCAGACAATGGAATGTTCAAGAGCAAATCTACCTGTGTCAGGTCATAGATAAAGTGCTTTAACTTCAATAAATGTTACATTCTTGATGATCTATTGTTTTGTTCCTGAAGATGTAATCCTTGGTCCATTCATCTCCGCTTATCAAAATATAGACAAAAATGATAACAAAATTTGCCTTAGCAAGATAACATATATTAATAACAATCCTTCTCTGTATTCTGTTCACAAAATTGATTCCAGAGTTAAAAATTTAGACTATAATATCATTCTCACTCTGCAAGTCATCTGCAAAACTAGGAAAATTTAGTCTTCCGGTGAGTATATCTTCAACATCTTCGTCCTACATGAAGCTAGATGTCAACGATTCCATTTGTGAAGTGGTTCTGTGCAATTTAGAAAGAAGACTCTGTTGAATGGAATGAAACTAGTTCATCCTTCATTTACTGGTTGCTTGGCTTCAGGGAGTTTGAGAATGCCTCCATCTATTAAGGGCTGTAACTCCTTTTTAGCCAAATCGCTGACTGTAGAATCACTGGATTCCAAGAACGCACAGATTACCTTGGAACTGCAAAACACAAAAATGGAACTCAATACATGTCATCTAACTCACATTTTTATTCCTGCTTTATGCTTTGGTTGAACTTAACAGTTTAAAACAAGAGAAAAAGGCATTATCACCTGTGTCCTTTAGCCCATAGTTCGCAATTCCCACTCAAAGCTTTCTTCCATAAAGTGGAAGCAAAGGAAGGGCAGTCCAAAATTAGTTTCCTAATGCTCCGACTTGAATGGAAATTTTCAAGGATGTGCTCCTCTTCTGATATCTCAGATTTTGATTTTGCTGCAAGTGCTACTATGGCTTCATGTAAGGTGTTCAACTTCTCATCCAATGTGGGGCTGAGAATATTATCAAAACCACCTCTTGCAACCTGAATGCGTTATATATAGACTATTGAGAAATTACTGGTGAAGACACGTGTTTTTGGTATTGAGGGAATGGAAATTGGAAGGAAATGGATTCCAATAATAGTAAGCCAGCATTAACATAAGACAATTTGTTTTCTATCTCCAACAAAAATGTCTTTCAGCTAAGAGACCTTAGGAAATTTGACCTACCTCGTACAAGACTTCTTTACCGAAATTTGACCTCAGAAACTCCCCTGCATTCTCAGTACATGCGTCAATGAGACTCTGCACCAAAATCAGCAATAGTCTACATTAACATAATCTTAACTTGTAATAGAACAACACAAAATAAAAATAAAATAAGTTCCTGAAAGATTAGAAAGCCAAGATAAGGTGAAAAGAAAAGACGTTGCACAACACATACCTCTGCAAGTCCACTGTTAACCAGCAACTCCTGCCTTCTCAGATAAGGATCTTTTTTTCCACCTTCAACCAAGTGAATGTCCTCGTCAGGATCAGCACTTTCATCAGCATGAACTGGTCCTTCTAGGTCAGCATTTTTATCAGTAGAATCCTTTTCTGAAAACTTTGTTTCAGTCTTTGCTTCTGAGTCATCCTGACAGGGAGAGCAGCAAGAGGGCACATCAGAAAGTTCATTCATTTTTTGTAGCTACTCAGCATCAAAATATAAAAGGCAGCTCTAAACTATCACCTTGGCACTGAGAGATGGAATAGATGAATTGAGAGAAGCGAGATCATCGGGACTGATATAACGTGAACAATTTGGATGAAGTAGCTGGAGTAGCACACGTCTTCCACTCTGAAACTCACCCAAGAGAAAAGCTAGTTAAGAAGCCATTTATCTCACAGAGAGGATGGACTTCAGACAGATAGTTGTGACATGCCAGAATAGTGAGTGAATAGGTCTTCCAACATGAGTTACAATATAAAAATTCATAAATACAAACCATATTTCATTTTCTGAATGTCCAAGGATCCTATAATTAAAATTTTAGATGATCCTGGCTAGTTATAGTGGGTAAAGCCAGTGTGAGAAATCACAATAGTTTAAAGTTATGGTGATTGAATTTTGCAGTAAATTGGTTTAATACAGGAAACAAGAAGAAGATATCCAATTTAATGTCATTACCGCATTGATTAAATGCCTAGTAGATATCCTAGTACATGCTAAGAAGCCTTCTTTTTTAAACTCAGTAATCAACACCATGTAACATCAGCTTCATACCTTATCTAAGACGACCTCCTTTAAAATCGGTTGAAGCTCACGAACAATAGTCTGTAAACAAAAGAGCAACTTTAGAAGCTTCATCAAATAGATGATGTTAAACAACCATTATTGACAAGCTTCACATCTGACCTTATTCAATAGTTTTGTGTCATCAACTGTTGAAATGATGCAGACAAGTACCTAGAAGCAAAAAAACCACTTATAAAGTGACTTCTAACCAAATGGATGGATTACTTATCAAGTTTAAGATATACTAGATGCTATTTGAAAGCCACATCTAGTTATATATTTATTTAAATAAAATAAAGTAAATTAGATCATAATTCATCTTCCAAAAAATTAATTCCTGTGCAGTTTGAGTTAAGAGAGTAATTCTTACCATACTCCCACACTGATCATGAGTTATCTTTCCTATGTGCCCTTTCATGCCTTTGATAATTTTCTTTCTCTCCTAGAATTAAACAAAACGTTGAAGCAACTAACATTACTAGAAGTTTGAAATTCTGTGTAGATAAAATAATAAAAGAAATCATTATTTGTACTGAAAATTTACTATTCTTACACCACTTAAAACAAACCTTTGCACTTCCATGCTTAACACAAAGCATTCCAATTTTAGATCCATCCCTTGTATGGATCATTCGAACAAGAAGAGGACCTGACAGTTGTTGAATCACATCTGCAGCTGAGAACTGTGGACAACCAATATTCAGAAGGTAGAGGCTTGAAAACACCAAAATAATTTAGAAGATAAGCATGTGCCGATACAAATTAGTTTCCTTAAACCCACCTTATCAGCTATGCTAAAGTATTCCATCAAGACCTTATGTAGAATAGAGTGGTCGACAATTCCCTTTTCCAAAATCGGTTGAATCACCAAAGCCATATGTCGAGACACTGAAGCTTTCTGCAGATTTAGTTTTGAAATAATATCTACCAACCTAAAAATACAAGGTAGAATTAGTAGACTATCACCTGAATAGGACATCACAGAATTATGATCTCTAATAACACAGAAATATGATCTATTACCTGCTCTCTTTCACAGAAACCAGGCCCTTAAATAACTGGAGCTCTGTAGAGTATAGTTCGATTAGCAGCTCTTGCTTCTGAGCTGCGTTTCCCAGTTGGTATGCATGTTCAACAACTGCAGAGATACATAGAAATTTGAAACACAAACAGTATATCTACAGGTAATTCCAAGTAGAAACACAATTTAAAACATGGTAAATTCCAACTTATTGGCGCTAAAATAAGGGTTTTAAGAAATATAGAAGCCTGCCCAAATATAGATGAAATAATAAAACCACGGTATGGCTTAAACATAAGCACCAAGTAGGTAATTAAAGCCATCACTACATCATTGCACTCATAGTGTATGAATTAAATCAAAGACCCAATTTTATTGCACATACCAACAGATCCAACCATGTGCCGAAGAAGGGGAGCAACGTGACCACGGAGGACGGAGATACTCCCAGCCAGCTGTTTCTTAGAAGCTACAAACAATACAGTCTCTCAAACTTAGGACACATATGATTAAATAGCCTGGAAGGCCACATCCTGAAGTTTCTCTATTGATTATTTGAAATGTAATCATACCATTATCCAACATTTTCTTCACAAGATGAACAGCATAAGTGTTCTCAGCAAGGTTTAGAAAATGTGGCTGAAGCTCCTCAAATACAGCATCCCTTTCAGATTGTGAACAATACTTAACACAAGTCTGAGGTTAAAAAATAAATAAATAAAATTTATGGCTGCTAAAACCATTACAAAACTACTGTGATCAAAGAAGATAATCTGCAACAAGTAATAATATACAGATGAGAATTACCTGCAGTACACGAGATGAAACATGGGAGCCAGCAATTTCTGGAATCTTGCCCTTCATCTTTTGGAGAGCATCACTGATCAGCCTTTGAGACAATTAAGAAGGAAAAAAATTAAAGTAAAAAACTGCAGAGAAGATTCAAGAGACATAAAACCCCAAAGATGTGTAATCATGAATTTGAAAATTCAATAGACACATACTTGGATCTGTCGTCTTTGGCAATATTCCTACGCCTCATCTTTTCCCACAGAGATGCAAGCTCCTTTTTTTTTTTTTTTGAAAAAAAAAGAAAAAAAAGACTCATAATTCAAAAAAACAAAAGCAGACATAAATCAAGACTATATAATAGTTAAAACCAGAATAAAAGCAATGTGTTAAATCCACCATACTCGTTAGTTCATTCCAATTCAGCGAATTTATTGACGCAAAATATAACAGGGAGTATTCAACACAAACCTGTTCCAAATCATAATGTCTCTTCCTCTTCTTCTTCCTAGCCTCTGCCAATTCCTGACAAAAACACAATACACGACGACCAACATACATAAGGAATCCAAAAACATAAGTCCATCTAAAATTCAACTTCAGTACACCACCCTAACACACGCACACACTTTACCATCCATGAAAACAACAAATTAAAAGGTTCAAAATCCAACCTTGGCATGCAAACGACGCTCACGCTTCGTCTGGGGCTCTTTCTTCGGTTCATGAGACTCCGATTTCTCGAACTTGAGTTTCTTAAACGGCTTCTTAGAGTCCTTGTTTAGAGTGGAGCCGGTGAACTTCGGCTTCTTAGAAGCTGAGCTACTCTCAGAGGCGGTTTTAGAACCTGTATTGAACTTCCTTTTATTTGACTTGTTGGTGGGTTGCTGGCTCTTGGCCGCCATTGAAGCTCTAGTTCAAGCTTCTGAAGTTCGTTTCGAGGGTTTTGGTTGTAAGAGGGTGATAACTGAAAAAAAAAAACGGGGCGGCGGGTAAAGGGTTTGTATTTGGGCTCGTTATGGGCCAAGCCTGGTCCATATACACGTGTAGTGTTGCTATTTACCGCAATATAGTCAATTATCCTGACCGATAAATAACCTTGATTTTAAAAAATGGGAATTTTCAATCCAAAACTCGTCAAGAATGACAGAAACTGAACACAGTTCTTTCACCACATTCTATCAGAAGCTTTACTTCACATGACATGAGCAATTCAACCAACAAAACGAATAGAAAAGTCAAATTTGGCAGTCGGTAAATATAACCTTGGCCAACACGAAAATCTGGCTTATTAACACCAGATTCCCGCCACCACCACAGCAAGGTGGCTCTTGAACACCAGCGGCATCCACTCCTTGTATAATTGGGTGACCGCAGATTATATATACTTTAGTCCAGACCTCCACCAAACACTGGACTCAGTTAGAGGAGGGCTGCCTAACGTCGACGACAATCATCTGACGTCCAGGTATCTCTCTCTGCCTTCCTTGGTTGATTTTGCGGTTATTTGCTGTCTGTGATCATGGTAGACGGGTGTTTGAAAGAGCTGGAGTACTTGTCCCTCGTGTCAAAAGTCCTTTCGGAATTAGAAACACATATAGGGTTTGGAGATAAGGTCTTAGCGGAGTTTATTACGGAATTAGGTAGGAGATGTGGTTCCGTGGAGGAATTTGATCTGAAATTAAAGGAGAATGGTGCGGATATGCCGGATTACTTTGTCCGTACTCTGTTGACTGTAATCCACGCAGTTCTCCCTCCCAAGTCAAATACTGTTGGCGATGGCAGTTATGCGAAGAAAACGGAGTGCAGGAGTGATTATGTTGATGGGGATGATGATAGGAGGAGAAGTAGGAGGCGTAGTGATTATGTTTCTGATGGAGGGCAGAACAACTCGACTGAGCCTGAACTGTATCAGGTGTATAAGGGGAGGGTTTCCAGGGTGATGGACACAGGCTGTTTTGTTGAGTTGAACTGTTTGAAGGGGAAGGAAGGTCTGGTTCATGTTTCAGAGATGGCCACTAGGAGGATTAATAATGCAAAAGATGTTGTGATGCGGGATCAGCAAGTTTATGTTAAGGTGATTTCATTCTCTGGGCAGAAATTGAGTCTCTCAATGAGGGATGTGGATCAGAACACTGGGAAGGATTTGTTACCGTTGAGCCAGGGTTGGACTAATCCTGCTTGTTCAAAGGATGGGCTTGTTACTAGGACAGGACTTTCAGGGATTAGGATTGTTGAGGATGATGATGTGGCTCCTTCTAGGAGATCGTTGAAGAGGATGAGTTCGCCAGAGAGGTGGGAAGCGAAGCAGTTGATTGCTTCTGGGGTTTTATCAGCGAGTGAGTATCCTGTGAATGACGAGGAAGACCAAGATCAGGATGCTGAGGAAGAGCTTGAAATCGGAATGAATGGAGATGAACCTGCATTTTTAAAAGGGAAGACTAGATACTCAATTGATATTTCTCCAGTGAAAATTTTTAAGAATCCAGAAGGGTCATTGAGCCGTGCAGCTGCTCTCCAATCTGCTCTGTTAAAGGAGCGAAGAGAAGTGAGAGATCAACAGCAGAGGACAATGCTTGATTCCATCCCTAAGGATTTGAATCGTCCTTGGGAAGATCCTATGCCAGAGACAGGTGAGAGGCATCTCGCACAAGAGCTGAGAGGAGTTGGGTTATCGGCATATGACATGGCTGAATGGAAGAAGGATGCTTTTGGAAAAGCATTAACGTTTGGGCAGAAGTCAAAACTTTCGATCCAGGAGCAAAGGCAGAGTTTGCCTATCTATAAGTTGAAGAAAGAGTTGATTCAAGCTGTCCATGATAATCAGGTTCTGGTGGTGATAGGTGAGACTGGTTCTGGTAAGACAACACAAGTGACTCAATATCTGGCTGAGGCTGGTTATACTAGTAATGGGAAGATTGGGTGTACTCAACCCCGTAGGGTGGCTGCTACATCTGTAGCCAAGAGGGTCGCTGAAGAGTTTGGTTGCCGTTTAGGTGAGGAGGTTGGTTATGCAATTCGTTTTGAAGATTGTACTGGACCTGATACTGTGATCAAGTACATGACTGAGGGAATGCTTCTAAAGGAGATTTTGGTTGATGGGGATCTATCACAGTACTCTGTCATCATGCTTGATGAGGCTCATGAGAGGACTATATACACTGATGTTCTCTTTGGGTTGCTTAAGCAGCTTTTGAGGCAGAGGCCTGACCTTCGGTTGATTGTTACATCTGCTACATTGGATGCAGAGAAGTTTTCTGGATATTTCTTTGATTGCAAGATCTTCACCATTCCTGGGAGAACGTTCCCTGTCGAGATACTGTACACTAAGCAGCCAGAGAGTGATTATTTGGATGCATCTCTGATTACTGTCCTGCAGATTCACTTGTCAGAACCTGAAGGTGATATCCTCCTCTTCTTGACTGGTCAGGAGGAGATCGATTTTGCATGTCAGTCCCTATATGATAGAATGAAAGGGCTAGGGAAAAATGTGCCTGAGCTAATTATATTGCCCGTTTACAGTGCTCTCCCCAGTGAGATGCAGTCCAGAATCTTTGAACCTGCTCCTCCAGGGAAGAGGAAAATAGTCGTGGCTACTAATATTGCAGAAGCTTCGTTGACGATTGATGGCATATTTTACGTCATTGATCCTGGGTTTTCAAAACAAAATGTTTACAATCCAAAGCAAGGGCTTGATTCACTCATCATTACTCCAATCTCTCAGGCATCCGCAAAGCAACGAGCTGGACGTGCTGGGCGTACAGGTCCTGGGAAATGTTACCGGTTATACACGGAGAGTGCATATCGCGATGAGATGTCTCCCACTACAATTCCTGAAATCAAAAGGATAAATCTTGGTTCAATTACTCTTTCAATGAAGGCTATAGGTATTAATGATCTTTTGTCTTTCGACTTTATGGATCCACCTTCTCCACAGGCACTCATTTCTGCCATGGAACAGCTGTACAGTTTAGGAGCATTGGATGAGGAAGGGCTTCTTACTAAATTGGGCAGGAAAATGGCAGAATTTCCTCTGGAACCCCCGCTGTCGAAGATGTTACTGGCTAGTGTAGACCTAGGCTGCAGTGATGAGATACTAACTATAATTGCCATGATTCAAACTGGCAACATATTTTATAGACCTCAAGAAAAACAAGCTCAAGCTGATCAGAAGAGGGCCAAATTTTTTCAACCCGAAGGAGATCATTTGACACTACTTGCAGTGTACGAGGCTTGGAAAGCTAAGAACTTCTCTGGGCCCTGGTGTTTTGAGAACTTTCTTCAATCTCGATCACTGAGGAGAGCGCAGGATGTCAGGAAGCAACTTCTTACCATTATGGACAAGTAAGCTATCTTACTATGTTTTTTGTTCTTATCTTATGCTTTGTTATGCTATTTGCTTGAAGTGTTTGACTTTTGCTTGTCAAGATGATTAATAGCATGATTATTATTCCTCTTGTTAATTTCATATTTTTTGTTTCCAGGGGGCATCTATTATTATGAAACTTACCTCTTTCAGTATTTCGTGATGTTGCATCTACCAATTCAATTCTAGTTTAATATAGGGTCGAGTAGGACACATCATTTAATGTTTTCTAACTTTGAAATTCAGAAGTAAAGAGGAGGAACCCCAATTAGTTACATGTCTTCTGTGTTTATTGCACACATGCTACAGTTGTGTCCCTTTTTCTTTTTTGCTATATATTTTTCAGTTAGGAGCCCCTGTAATCTCTGTGATTGTAGGCTTGAGTGACCTTTTCATTTAATATCGTTTTAAATTCCCACGTATTCATGTGACGCTAATGGATTTTTTAGTCTGTATGTTGACTAGAAGAGTTAGCAGCAGTCATACCATGTTGTGTTTGGTTGTTCTTTAAAAGTGTGATTTGTAGTTTGTTTCTGATGTTTAAACAAATAGCTAGCCTTGTTAGTTGCCATGGTGATATTTTTACAATAGGTTGTACAGATAAAAAAAATTTTAAATAAAATAAAATTGGATGGACATAACTTATTGTAAATCCTGATCGTTATAGATTGCATTTTTCCTTGTTTAGTTCTTGTGATCTATTGTTGGATGTGAAGTTGACCATGTGGAAAGGTATATATACTTGAAATGTGTGCTAACATGTGGTTCTCATTTCAGATATAAACTGGACATTGTGAGTGCTGGGAAAAATATCATGAAGATTAGGAAGGCCATCACAGCTGGATTCTTCTTTCATGCAGCCAGAAAGGACTCTCAAGAGGGGTATCGGACATTAGTAGAGAATCAACCGGTTTACATTCATCCAAGCAGTGCTCTTTTCCAAAGACAACCAGATTGGCTTATCTATCATGAACTGGTAATGACAAGAAAGGAATACATGCGAGAGGTAACAATTGTAGATCCCAAGTGGCTTGTGGAACTGGCTCCAAGGTTTTTCAAGGTGGCAGACCCAACAAGAATGAGCAAGCGCAAGCGCCAAGAACGCATTGAACCTCTATACGATCGATATCATGAACCTAATTCTTGGCGGCTAAGTAAACGGCGTGCATGATCGGCGTGCTTCATTTTCTGTCAACTCGGTTTTTGATCTGTACGTGCTTCACTTGCTGTGAATCTGTGATACATCCTGCTGTAACTAAACTAAGCTATTTGCAGTAAGTTAAAACTCCAAAGCTCATGTTTTTTCTTAGTCAATGGGGTGAGACAAGGGTTCAGAATGTCTTTTTTTTGCATTCTTGATGAAAGAATGTTTGATCAATGCATGTGTATTGATTTGATTTTGATGTTGTTTGTCAAAGTCATTAGACTTCTAGGGATAAAATGATCTTGGTGTTGTTTGTCAAAGAAAATGTGAGTTTGAAACAACATCATGAAAGGTTCAAAATTAAAATGTTTGACGGTGCAGAGGAATCTAATGGACGGAGGCTGTATCTATATATCTTCTTGTCCACAGAATTGTTACAATTTTTATACTCTTATACAATAATATATATACACACACACATAATATATACATTTATTTTTTTAAAATGTACTTTTTATCTTCCTTAAATTGCTTTTGACTTGTCAGTAGGAGATTATATTGTATGCTAATCCTCTTCTGCATAATTACTCAGACGTGTGTGTATATGTGTATGTATGTAAAACCATTTAATTTGAAACAGGAGATCAAGAGAAGATATGAGTAGTAAGATATCACTCTTGGCCTTCCAAAGATATATCTTTCCTAACAAAACAGATCTATGTCTATGTGAAGAGCCTTGAAGCAGGTGGAGAAAGCTGATGTGAGCCTATTGTGAACAGAGTAGGTGTGGAAATGGCTAACATCCTCTACTTGCTCCTATTATTAAATCCTATAGTTCCTACCATCTATTATTTTGTTTGATTGCTTGAGAGTAAGTTTTGTAGCAAGTTCCTTCTGTTTCCCTTTTTTTAGTTTGAAATTTGTTTCCTAAAACTGCGTATATCAATTCACTTGTCTAGCTTGCTAGTTACTTCACATCCGGTTCTGCCATTTGATATAATTACTTGATTAGAGTTGTCAGTTTTTGGATAATAAGATTGCTAGTTTAGAATGTTGTCAGTTGTTAATTGTGATGCTGTACCGGTATGTGACAGCTCTATGATGATGCAATTTAGAAAGCTAGGTTGATTTAATCATTATGGATTTTCTTGCTTCTTGTAGCTTTGCATCTTTATACTCAGTTTCTTAGTGTTCAAGAAAACAACTCATTATCTCCGTACTTTATGCCTTTCAATTGTTTAAGATAGCAGTTCAATTGTCATATTTTTTATATGTAGATTTTTGTCATTCAGATTATAGCCTCACCTGCTATTTCATTTCCTACTTTCTAGTTTAGGTTGTGTTGGACAGACGGCCATCAATATCTGGCCATGCTCCAACTCATGCGCACTGCAAAGAAGGTGTTCTTTCTAATCATTTCTTCCCAATGAAACAAAGACTCTGTCTATTTTGGTTTATGTTATACCTTGTGCTATTGATTTATGCACAGGGTGTTTCTCACCAATTATTTGCACTATTGAAGGTTTGAGTTAGGCAGTTTATTTAAATCTTTGGATTTGTTGAAATTATTGTAGCTATTGTGTTCTTATCTATCAAGCAGTAAAATCTGTAGGTGGATGGGGTTCATTCTCATCAAGTTTTGACCATTCATTTCGCACTATTGCCTACATATTTATAATGATCCACTTTTGGATCAAATGTTCAATTGTCTTCAATATTTACAGTTGTCAATGAATAGATACATTAGTTATTGTCTCTTCATTGCTTTCAAATGCCATAGAAGTTAACTATGGGTATTTTTTTCCATAATATTTATGTTGGTGCTTATGGGTTTTGTTTGAGGGAAATGAGCAGAAGATATGTATTTGAGTACTTCTGTCTTGATGTTTTGTTCAGATTTTTGTGTTGGTAATCAGCCACTTTTGTAATATGCAGTGAAGAAGTAGATTGGTGTGTGGTTAAAAAAAGACAAATTGTGCTTGGTGCTGCAGTGTACAATTTCTTGTCCAGTTATGCTTGGAATCATAATAATGAGGCTCACTGCAGATTTTGTAAGATTGGAATCAGTGGGAAATTATGCTTTTGCAGAGACTTTGGTATGTGCATGTTTCTGGATGCTTAGAACAGGTAAGTGGATTGGATAAAATCTGGCAGAGACCTGCTGGTCTAGCAGCAAAGTTGATTGATTGTAAATCCGCAAATGGTAATCACATCCTGCAACTATGCGAATTATTGTTGTAGTGGTTGCACATTGAAGTTTTGGATCAGTTTTGATGCATTGCATGTAGGATTTTCTTACATAGAGTACGCTCTGCAATCATGGATTTTTTTTTAAAGTCAAATTGTTGATAGGGATTTACGAATATGATTTTTAGAATCTTTAGAAGCTAGAAAATTTCTAGCAATAGAATTTTTCAATTGTGATTCCTATGAGTTTGGTGATTTCACACCAAATCTGAATGTGTTAACCCTTTAACTTATTGAGTCAATTACATCTTTATGATTTCTGGCCTTATGCTCCTTTACCAGTATTTATTTTCGGCATATGGACAAAGCCTCTAGGCAACAGTTATAGCTTCCATTGTCACCCCTGATGCGGCTCAAGCTGCTGCTCCGCTCAAGAAGTTGCTCAATTTGGAGGCGTTGTGCTTGGTACCATTGTTATCAGGATTGTCATTTCTGTGTTTCCTGGATCTTATTCTCAGTAATAAACTTTGTTTCCTATATACATATATGCCTGAAGACTTGTAGATTGTTGTTATAGAAACAGAAAATCACAAAATAGTACAGATCGCATTTCAGCATTTATCCAAATTGGTAAGCAATATGATTAATAAATAAATAAATAAATAAAAAGAAAAAAAGAGGCACGAATGTTGTAAAGCTCAGGATGAAAGACTTAGATTGGACGTAATTGCATATATAAAGAAAGTAGATAATAGTGAATTACTGGGACTGAAATAAGGAACTGCTGAGATTTCAATATTTTCGAGACCTTAAAATCGTATGAAGCAGATATCTAGTTTCTGCAGAGTAGTTCAACTGGTCAGCCTTGATGATGGTAACATTCACCCTCTGCTCATCGCCATATAACTCCTCTTCGACTTTGAGCTTGAAAAGGTACTGATTGAAAACTCTGCTCCGAATCAGCTCTCCAAATCCAATCTCGTCCTGCGCCCAGTATTTCATAAAATACAATGCTTTTGCAGGACAGCCCATGATCTCTTCACCAGCTTCTTGGGAAGCTGTTACCCAAGTCACTCCAGTTTGGTCTTGAATCTGGCCTTGAAGGCTATACCGGTAATCGCACTCATCAAACTCCTGGTTACACCTGCTACATCTCCATCTGTTTCCAGACCTTGTTACTTTCTTGTTGCACTGTCTATCTCCTATCATCAATGGACAAGCTGTATAACAGAAATTATCTGATCTGATAAAATTTATGACAGCTCTCACAGTAATCCAGTCAGGCCTCTCTGGTCTTCCGAGGCCTTCATCCTTTATCTGAGACACTGTTTTACGTGTCTCTCCTGATGTGAATTCTTTAGAAATGGAGACACAAGCAGCATTCTTCCCCACTCGATCAAACCACTCTCGTAACTCATCAGCCTCTGGAATTTCTGGATTTATAAAGAGTAGGGTTGTTAAAGTTGTCCATATAGATTTCAGACTGCAGTCATTATTAACCTTTCCAGCTTTAACAGCTAAGATAGGAAACATGCCAGCATCAACCATCTCCTGGAGCTTTTGACCTTCCTTATTGCAGATTTCTCCCCACAGTGTTACCTCAACGCTTCGTCCAGATTTATCTTTCATATTCAGATTTCTTTTCTGCGTTCCCTTACCGTTTCTCAAGATTGGGACTGATGGGTTCACAAATATCACAACACCAATAACATCAAACAGGGCATTGTTTTCTGCATTCTCAATATCACTGATAGGTCTGAAAAAAAACTGCTGTGTTGGTATCGAACCATCATCAGGACAGAGCTCAACGGTTGAAGTTGTCTCCAAGAATATCTCCCATTCATTGCTCAAACGATTGATCTTCTTCTCTGCAGGCATTAAGTTGCCCTTTGAAATCAAGTAGACCTTACCTACCTTAAGACAACCGTAAAAGCGGTCAAAAACAGCATTAAAGCACTTCAGTTTTATTTTCCCACCATGGGAATCAAGGAGATGAAAACAAGACATTTTTACATGTCCTCCATCCATGTCACACCTTCCGGTCACTCTAGCCTTGATAGTCCATTGCCCCTGATAAGGACTCAAAGCAGAAATAGGAATAACACATGGTAGTGCCTCAATTGAACCATGATTTTTGTAACTTGGCGATGGTTGGTATGGTTGCTGAACAGTTGATCCAAAACTATGTCCACCATTACCAGCATCGGAGGGCCTAAAAGTAGCCGGACTTGGACCCCTGAAAGCCCCAGAACGTGTGCTAGGATTTGGACCACCATAGGCAGCAGAACCGAAGTTGTTATATGTGCTTGGTTTTGAGCCTTCAAAACCACCAGAACTTGAACCATTAAACGTCCCGGAAACTGGAGCTCTAAAACTGGTAGAATTCGGAGTAACATAGGTGTTGGCATTAAAAGCATTAGCATTAGGCATAGGTATCTCACTAGTTGATTTAGATTCAATAAACAAATTTGGATTCCCAATCATCTCACACTCCAACAATATCGTTTCCATATTCAACACAATTATAATCCTGCACGGACACAATAAAAAAGAGTAACCTATCATTCTAAACAATCATGAAACTGGAGACAACAGAGCGAACAATTTCTCTAAAGCAAAAGGCACAAAACAAAGAGTAAAAAATATATACTTGCGATTTGGGACAGTGGTAGAAAGGTAATCGATCAATTGAACAACAGAGCCTTTCTTGACAGCTCCGGTTTGAACTATGTAGTTCATCGCAGTGTCGAGCGTCGCGTACTGAGATGAGGTGGAGTCGGAGATGAGGAATCGGTAGCGTGCCTGAGTACTGCCAAGGAGTTTGATGTCGAGGACCTGGACAAGAGGCTTGAGGTTGACATCACCGCCGTAGATAGCGGCAATGGCGTTCGGCGTTAAGTTGACATGCATCGTCGTTTGAAAACCCTAGATATGGTAAAAGATTTTATCAAAGCGTTTGAAATTTAGGTTCTGTGAAATCTGTTACAGTTATATAGAAAGAGCAGTGATGGTAATGGCGGGAAAGATACGGAACCGACTTCCATTTTGAATTGGGTTTTACTATTTTGTCCAATAAGGTCTAAGCTTTTTTATAATCACATTGGCACCACTTTTTTTTTTTTTTTTTCTAATTAATTGCACTCGTACTCCCGCACATATGAATATATATATATATATATAAATTTTGACCCAATACAGCGGAGACGAGTATTGGTAACCATAAAATAAAACAACATACACAATGCAAAAAATAGAAATACAAAATAATACACAGGGTTTTTACGTGGAAACTCAAAATGGGAATAAATCACGGCCGTCATGACGACGGGAAATTAATTCACTATATAACAATAAAGAAACAATTACAACCAGAATATCACTCTCTCAGTCCTTAATCCAATTACATTGGTCACAGTCTCACATACAAGCTCTCCTCATAAGGCTCTCACAGGATAACAAGACTCGATCTTAGAACTCAAGATCTCTATGGTCTCCGTGGTTCCCAACCTCCCATGGGGCACCTCCCAAACCTAACCAACTAGATCTACATTGTTCTCTCAGGATATCTAATAATAGATACAAACACCATATTTATAATATTAGGTTACTTAGTCACAAAGTAATCCCAAAACATTAAGAAAATCTTTTCCTATTTAGGATTCTCAAGGATCTCTTTCCTAATTAAAATCTCACTTTAGGAAATACCATTCCTAATCAAATATGACACTTCCAAAACAGTCTTCGAGTCTTTTCCTAATTGCAAATCAATTATGGATACTGGAATATACCCGAATTCTCGGCACAATCCTAACACTTATATCTATAAAAATTAGTAAAAATATAAGGTAAAATATAGATGTATTCAGAATTAAAAATTTTATTGTTATATTAATAAATTTATTAATTAAACAATGTTTTAATATTGGGTAGGGGGTGTGAATGAGTATTAATACTAAAATGTTCATTTGTGTGTAATTTACCATTGTTCAGGGGTATGGGTGCAATTAATTCATATTTTTTTAAACCAAAATTTTCATTTCAAGTTTTAATTAATTTAATATTTTTAATAAATATTTTTAATTAGTTTTAATTGTGAAATAATTTTAAAAGATAATATATATATTTTTTATTTTTAAATAAAATGTAATATGTAGTTATAAATTTGAATAGTGATATGATCAAATTTTAGACTATGTAATTTATTTCTTTAAATTAAAATATAAATATTTATTTCTAAAAAAAATTGGATTGGTATATTTTTTAAATTATATGAGTTAATTACATTGACCCATAATTTACAGGACACTTGCGTTTATTAATAATTAACTCCCGGACTCATATAATTTCAACCAACGTGAGGTATTGTCTGTTAGGTTACCGTTTAATATTCCATATTATTTTGATTTGTTTATTAAATTATTTAATTACATTTATTTTTTAAAAAAAAGTATCATTGCTCCAACGATATTTTGTGATAGCTTATTTATACATGTATGTCGCCTACTTAAACTTGTTTGAACACTAAAAAATTCCGTCTTAAAGTAGTTTTTCAATTTTTTTCTCAACTCTCAATATTGCAGTAGTTGTCCATGAAAGAAGGAAATAGGCAATGCGAAGATAATTTAAAGCAAATAAAATTCTACAATCAAAAGTGTTAATGCAGGAGAAGAGGTGTTATCAAAATTTATGAAACTACAAGCAATCCAAACAAACTTTTCTTCACATATAAAAATCCTAACAACAAATGTGGTTATTTTGAATTTTGGCCTCTTTTAGGTACAAGTACCTACTATCAAAGTAATTCTTCTATAAATTCATCAGAAGCATTGACGGATCGACAAATAGATAAAATAGAAGTTAAAATCGATAGAATTAACATTCACAATCAGAAGATCAATGGTATAATAGATGTTGCATAAAGAAAGCCAAGACTTTATGCAACTACAACCATTTTGCTATTAATCATTAATGTCACATTACTTCTTACTATAATTGAAAAGTAGGTAAGTTACTAAGTTCAGATAAGTTAGCATAACAGCAACCAAATCTCGTAATAGTAGTTTATTTTAGTCTGACCATGTAGAAGCTGTTTAAGTAGTAGAAATTCTAAAAGGAAAGAAACATGTTCCTATTCTACCAACTGACAAGCAACCAAAAAATATGAAATTTCTTACACTTGCCGAATCTATCAATAAATGTAAGTTTGCATAATTAGAACCATCACAACATGAGAATTCCAAATTATATATCAAAATAGTTTGTCAACTCCACAACACACCAAACTCCGGACCTACAATGACAAAATGCAGACCATGAGGACATGAACTGACAAACTGTAATGATCATCATATCAACCAGAAACTATATTTTAACATCAACAAAATTACTCCACCAACATCTAGAAATAGAAACTTATCCCAGCAGCATCCACAAAAAATATCAGACCAACAACAACCTTAATTGATAATCAAATCATTAACAACTAATTCATTAGACATGTAGTTACTAATTTTGTAATGAGCATCATCCAGAAAAGTTGGCATCACCAAGAACAATTGACACAGCAGCAATAATATCAATCCAGCAACAGCCAGAAATCATATTTCAGCATCAATAAAATTACCCCTACAATATCCATAAATAGAAACTTACCCTAGCAGCATTCAAAAAAATATCAGACCAACAACAACCTTAATTGATAATCAAATAATTAAGAACCAATTCATTAGACCTACAGTTACAAAAATAACTAGCAATAGAAACTCAACAGCTCCAATATCACACTAACAATACCCATAATTGACAAAGACAATCATGAATCACTTACAATAATATAACAGCTCCAATATCATATTATAACAACACATTTGAAATACTAATAGCAGTCACTTAATGTAAAAGCAATTGATATAAGTAATACTTCAAAAGGTAAATAAAATTTACTCTTTTGAGTAATAGTGGGAGCATCTGGATTAATTGGTTGTAATGATGGTTCTCCTGTCTCCCTAGGTGAATGATTATTGGTGGTGTTAAAATTCAGTTCTTGTACTGAACATAGTAATAAGTACGAAAGTATATGAATATGATTATCCCTATTCAACATCAAACATTACATTGAATTTATAATAACATATTAAACAGCAGGAGTTTCAAATGAAGATTTAAAAATGGTATTGATCAATAAAGTAGCAATTGTATGTAGTTAAATTTGTAATGACATTACCCTACATACCGGTAAACTTATCATAACTAATGAAAGCCTACTAATTTGCATTCTCTATTACATGGAAGTAATAAATTCGAAATTCAGCAACATAAACCAGCATCAGAATAGAAAAGCAAATTTATACCAGAGTTAGATTATACCTGAAGAGAATGTGAGTTTGGTGCAGGTCTAGTAGGCTCGTGTTCTAGACCATGTTTTTCTGAGAGATTCAATGTAGTAGTATTCATTGAATTATGGACAGACTGATTGTTATTTGAGTCATTTCCAGAGCAGCCTATGCCATTTCCATGATTGGTTCCAGCAGCAACAGAAGCTAGTTGATCCTGCAGTTTCAAATGAAATTAACAATAAGACTCCACGATATAAAATAGAATGGGTTTGATAGAGACAGTGAGGTCAAAAGGTATCGGGTAGTTGTATTGTTGTATGATGGCGTCTCTTCTCCTCAATACCTCCATTTCAACTTCAGTTTCATGTGTGTAGTGACCACAATCTATAAGTGCAGAGATTTAACTAATTTAATTAAAACATCTAACATTAACTATATATGCTTACGTATTTACTTCAACCCTATGGTTAATATAGTGCTTACAAACCATCTCCTTTTTAAAGGTCTAATTGGGGTCATCCTTAACGCAAGGCATGTCTTGATGGCATTTCTTACATCTACATCTGATGGCTCTTGGAACCCTTGCTCCATCATTAGCTCATCTTCTCTTATGTGTTCTAGGATGTCCAGCCCTCTTGACGATAATAGGGGCAATATTGGTGCGAACTGGACATCAGACCATTTACTCTCATCGGGTAATGGCTTCATGAAGTGTGACTAAATGTTCCCGTAGGTTTCAACTGTCATGGACTTATGAACAAAGTCGTTAATGTTCAACTTTTTTTCATGATGTAGGAGGGCATGAAAGCAAGGCAAACCACTAACTGCCCAACCGCCGCAATCACAAGACTTGCTCTCCAAATCAACTACATATCTCATATTTCCATCAGTTACCTCATATGTGAACTCACCATACTGTATAGGAATTAACCTCTTTCCATTCCTCATTGTGAGAGACAATGCCTTCTGAATATTTGGGGGCAATTCATCATCTAACCATCTCTTACTCTACTAAGCTCTATCAACTATGCGCTTCGTAATCTACTTCTGAATGGTTTCTACCATTTGCAACATAGGCAGTTTTCTTGCTGCCTTTACTTATTTGTTGGTAGTCTCAACATTATTGTTCATGATGTGGTTGATCTTGCATTTGGTATCAAATGCATGGACTGCCCAATGGTGAAGTGGGATGTTTATAAGGTAGTTGAAGGCCTGCTTAGTCATATTTCTAATCACACTCGTCTTTTCAAGAAATAAAGGCTTGTTAGGTTGTTTGACAGCACTCCAAAACACGTATTTAATGCAATCTATTTTATAGTTTCTTACCAATTCTCCAGTATATGCTTGGCACAGTGTCGGACTCTATATTTTGACTAGCAAGCTTCTAAGGCAGGACCGATTCCCTACTGGCGATCGAACATGAATGTCACAGTTCTTGGTTCATTAACACTAACATGTTCAAACAACAGCTCGAGAAATCACTTCCAATTCTCTCCATTTTCAAGGTCTATCACACTCATGGTCAATGGGTACACTCCATTATTTACATCCAAACCAACTGCCATAAAAAAATAATTGAGAAATTTAAAAGAGAAAAAGGAGGAAAATAATATGGTATATTTGACTTTTTAATTTTTGGAAACAAAGTGAGAATGATTTTGAATTGGAGTGAAATTATTATATTTTCTATTAATGAGTTTTTTTTTGATGACGTGGCATACACGAACCTACTCGAATGAGATAGATAGTTTAAAAAGTTTGAGATAAAAGAAAACCTAACATGAATTTCACCTCCCCAGTACATAATCCTCGTACACCTATCCTTTTTGTACTGATATTGTACTGATATTACAGTCATATGAGCTGATGAATTACCTAACTTTGTTAACTTTAGAATTAGAAGTAATTTGAAGTTTTAATTAATTAAAAATTGCTAATGTAATTCAAAGTACTAGAATGGTGCTAATTTTATAATTGGGATAAATGACATCTGGCCCCCTATACTTGACTACTTGTTCCGTTTAACTCCATGTACTTTGTTTTCTACCATGTAGCCACCTCAACTTGATTTTTTCCTACTATTCTGTCACTTTTGATTAGGAGTGCGCCACATGCGTGTGACGTGACATGCCATGTGTATTAAATGCTATAATAAAATTTCATTTTGCCCCTAATACATGGCCTTTTTGTCACTTAACCTCTCGTACTTAATTTTTTTTGGTTCCCTTAACCTTTTGTACTCTACTTTTTTCTTTCACTTGAGATTATTTATTTATTTATTTATTTATATTTTAAATATTTTTCACCATTTTATTTTCTAAAATTTCAATTATAACCTTACTTTTACAATTGCACAATTAAATAAAAAAAAACATATACTATTAATTTTTATATTACTTCTTTACTGTATAAATTATTTTTAGATTTAACTTATATGATAAGTTTAGTATAAAATTTTAAAACTTTATAATATTAATAAATAAGATTAAATTTTAATAATTATATAATTATTTTAATATTCTTATTATTTTATATTTTAAATTTCTGCTACATATCAATAATTATTTTGTGATTTAATGAAGTGTCCACTATTTTATGATTTTCAATTTTTATGCTTATATTATATTTATATGGTTGTAATTAATTTTCAAATTTAATTTTAAAGATTGATTTAAAATTATTTTTCTATGGTATGTATTTATTTTATTTTGTTACTAAAAAAAGCAATTTTAAAAATAAAATTAAAAACCATAAAAATAGTTTATGCAGTAAAAAAGTAATATAAAAATTAATAGTATATGTTATTTTATTTTTTTAGTTAATTGTGCAATTATAATAGAAATTTTAGAAAATAAGATGGTGAAAAATATTTAAAATATTAAAAATAAATAAATAAATAAATGAGCTCAAGTGAGAAAAAAAAGTAGAGTACAAAAGGTTAAGGGAACAAAAAAATTTAAGTACGAGGGTATAAGTGACAAAAAGGCCAAGTATTAGGGGCAAAATGAAATTTTATTATAGTATTTAATATACATGGCATGCCACGTCACGCGCATGCGGCACACTCTTCTAATCAAAAGTGGCGGAATGGTAGGAAAAAATCAAGTTGAGAGGACTAAATGGTAGGAAACAAAGTACAGGGGTTAAACGGGACAAACAGCCAAGTACAAGGGGCAGATGTGATTTATCCCTTTATAATTCCTTGTTTAGGAAGTGACAATTTTACAAATCCCATCCAAACTTAGAGCATCTCCAATGGTTTAGTGAATTGAAGCAAATGTGGCATGGTAAATAGAGGGTATGGGTAATGATGTGTCAACAATAATATTTTTGGAGAAAAAAATTAAAAATTGTCCACAGTGGTTATTGTCTATTCGGATTTCTCTAATTTATAATCCATTAGAATTAAATTTCTATTTTCTTTTTAATTTATAATTTAAATAGAAATATGGTAATTACAATTTTAAAATATTAAAATTGATGATTAACACCGTCAATTAGAACGTGGAAAATAAAAACTCTACTCCACACCTTCTATTATTTTTTCTGTCACGTGCACATTGTAAATTCACATTGCCATTGAAGTTGATTTTTTAAATAAAAAATCCAGAATGTGACGTGCAAACCAATAAATCCACATTTCGCCGGAGATTCTCTTACCCTAATTGAAAATCAATGATAAGATGAATAGTTCCAGGTGTGCATTAGGTTTGGGCCAGAAGAAAATAGGCCTATTTAGAAAACCCAGATACTGAAACCAATAAAACTTAAAACCCTCCATCTTTGTCAGTCTCTCTGTCTCTGGTACCTTCTTCTTCCTCCTCCCCTCTCAAACTCAAATTCGCTGAGCCAACTCACCAGACTCGTCCACTTCGACTCAATCTACTCTGTAGAGTCCGTTCACCGTCTCGATCTAAGCTTAATTCTAACGAGCCAAAATGGCGACTGTCATGCAAAAAATCAAAGACATCGAAGATGAGGTAATCAACTCCTCCAATCGTAAAAAATAGTACTTTTTTTTTTATTCAATTTAAATTTCCAGGATTGCTAAGTTTAAAACTGTTGTAGATGGCAAGGACTCAAAAGAACAAGGCCACTGCTCATCATCTTGGACTGCTCAAGGTACTATTTTCTATTTGATAGTTATTTGGATTTGGATAGTCAGTTCATGGGCACATGTGTTGTTATTTCTTAGTCTCGATTGATCTTACGGTAGACTTGTTGCGTGGAAATAGTATTAAGGAGGTAGTGGGGTTGTATCTCTTGAAGAGTGATTAAATTGATGGATGGTCTAAAAGCGATTTTGCTAGAATAAGTTGGAATATGTATTAGAAATATGTTTTTGTCTATGCACCCACCGTTATTCAATCATTATTTTCATTCAGTTATTTTGTTGTACCATAAGTTTGTTCTTAATGGAATGCAATTTCACTGTCGGTGGTTAGGCTAAACTTGCAAAACTTCGAAGGGAACTCCTCACACCCACTTCAAAAGGAGGTGGTGGCGCTGGTGAAGGTTTTGATGTCACCAAAAGTGGAGATGCAAGAGTTGGTCTTGTTGGGTTTCCCTCAGTTGGGAAATCTACACTTTTAAATAAATTGACAGGGACATTTTCTGAGGTACAAAGCCGATGTTTGTGGATTGGATTCATGAGTTTTTACCCCTATTATCTGTGATTTGAGTGACATTGTAGCACCAATGTTTTGTTGGTCATAAATGAACTAGCTCATTGTTTGGGTTTGGGGTCATCTTGCAAATACATTTTTCTCTTGTTCTGGCTTAACCCTTAATTGAATTGCTTGACTTTTCTTAAGTTTGAAATAGTGTTTTTTTTTTTTTTTGGAGGTATATGGGCACAAGGTTTTAAATTTGTATAATTATCGTTACTGCTGTTGCTATTGTTGAACCTTTGGCTTGGATTCAGTGTGCCTGGGAAGAAGAGCGGATTAAGGTTATTTGTGAATGATTTGAAGCATGTTATCTCTTAAAATTTTCGGAAATTAACTTCATGGTCAATTTAATCCATTTGATGTTACTGATAGTCATAGTTATTTAAATGGATACCAAACTAAAGCATGAATCATGTCTATGTGTTTGCCGTCGGGGTAGGATACATAAGATAAAAATTGGTCAATGCAGTAAGCTGTTTCTTATAATCCCAGTAACTTGAAAGATTCGAAGACTTATTTTGTTTATATTGCAGGTTGCTTCATATGAGTTTACCACCTTAACCTGTATCCCCGGTGTGATCATGTATAGAGGTGCTAAAATTCAGGTATAGTTACTATACCACTGTCTGTTTGGTGGATGAGCCTAATCCTTAAAACTTGTGCAATTAGCATTGCTGCTTAAGTAAAAGTTTCACAAGATATTAATATCTTCTTTTTTTTTTTTTTTTTTTCGCTTCTCGCATCATTATAGTCAATTCCTTCTTGTTTAGCTTGATGCTGCAAATCAATTTGAATTGTTTAATGTAGAGGAAAAGTATAACCCAATTGGGAAAAGTATACCTTGAATTTAAGGAAGCAATTAGAGTTATAAGTAACTTAAACATATGTTAGTATGCACTCTGCTTTATAAAATTAATAAAAAATAAAAATAAAATGTAGTGCATGGAATTTTGATTTTAACAATTTGTATTTGAAAAGTCTGCCTACAGAAACTGTGGTTGACCTGTCTACTGCTTTAGTGGTGATGACTTTAATTGTTTATCTTATTGGGGCAATTTAGCTTGGCGGCAATGTCAGCATGTCCCATGAAGGATTACTCAGTTTATTATTTTATGAAATTTATATGAGGTTGTTCACATGGAAATATTATGACACCCAATTTTACATTTAGAGTTTAACATTTATGTTTGGAGATGTATATAACATTTCTCCTTCCACCATCAACTGCAGCTATTGGATCTTCCTGGTATTATTGAGGGTGCTAAGGATGGAAAGGGTAGAGGAAGGCAGGTAAAGCATGAATACTCATCACATTTATTTCATGAGTTGTGACCTTCAAATTGAGTTGTTAACAGTCTGTCACCTTGCAATGTGAAGATAATAACTATTTAATTTCTTTATTTGAATGGTTTCTTATCAAAACTATCTGTGTAATTTATTTCAGAGTAGTTTCCTATTGTTTTTTAATGCTTACTGCCAGTGTAGCCAAGAAGATTGATCTTGAAATTTTAGTGCATACTATGAATGGATTCTGATTTGGTGGTTAGAGGTAAAGATATTAAAGAATGAATAGCTGGAATTTGCATGTTCAATTTGAATGTTAGTAATTTAGTGTATGAAGTATGCTTGTGCAGCACATGTAGTAGTTATATATCTCTTCCGGTAGGATGCATGTTTATATCTTCTCTCTTTCAAATGTACTGTTGATGAATTCTGTCTTTTTATTCCAGGTTATCAGTACTGCCAGAACTTGTAATTGTATCTTAATTGTTCTTGATGCTATAAAGCCAATAACTCACAAGCGCCTTATAGAGAAGGAGCTTGAGGGGTTCGGCATAAGGTAAGATGATTGTAACTTTTGGCAGTCTTTGTTCTTGTAGCTATTCCTTTGTTAGTATCACCTGGGAAGAAGGAACAACTGCATATTTTGCTGTTGTCGTTTCTGAGTTAATGATTCTTGCCCCTTCTGTGATTCTAATGATTGTGGTTGAATTGCGAGTCATTTGCATGTGCTATTGTCTGTGATTTGAGTTGATATTCTGATTTGTCATCTTTTTATCATCCCTTCTATTTATTAAGTCTAAGCCTACTTGAACGATATAGGCTTCTAATCATTACCAGTACTGCAGTACCCTTATCTAAACTCTATCAGTATTTACTATTAGTTGATCTGCTCCTTTTATCCTTAATCCTTAATTTGGAAGTAACTGCTGGATGGATTGAAGTTGTTTATTCAAGTAAATCTTGCATAGAAAATTATCACGTAAGTGATTTAGTGCTCTATTCTACATTATGTAAACACATTGAAATATGAACAAATATATTTGCTTATATGGTGCAATAAGAATTCGGAGGTTAGCATCCTGTTGCATTTATTTAGCTGATAGGGTACTTCCAAGTTACGGATAAAAGTGCAGAAAACGGTTAACATGTCAAGATAATGATTGAGAATTCAAAGCCTCTGGGATACTAGATCTGATGACTTTTTAATTCGAAGAGTACTATGGGTTACTTAGAAGTTACCCTTAATTTTACAGGGATGGGATGCTAAAAGTCATTTAACTGATAGTTGGGGGTGGAAAATGGAGTCTCTCTTAGAAGTTACAATGAAAGTAATGTTAAGTAAATGAAAGCGATGTCACTAGTTGGAATTGTGTTACAGTTGCTCGAATTGTATTTATGATCAATTTATCTCATTACATCATATCTGGAATCTTAGAGTTTCTGTTCCTCTATTTTGTAGCTTTCATAATTCCTTTGCTACTGCTGTATTTATGTCTTCCTATTATGATATTTCAGGTTGAATAAGGAACCACCGAATCTGACATTCAGGAAGAAAGATAAGGGTGGCATTAATTTCACTTCAACAGTAACCAACACACATCTTGACCTAGATACTGTGAAGGCTATATGCAGTGAATACAGAATTCATAATGCTGATATCACTCTGAGATATGATGCTACTGCTGATGACCTTATTGACGTTATTGAGGGTAGTAGGATATATATGCCTTGCATCTATGTTGTAAACAAGATTGATCAAATCACCCTTGAAGAATTGGAAATTTTGGATAAACTTCCTCACTATTGTCCTATAAGGTAAGCTTAATATTATTTTTTTTTCCCTGCTGGGTAGAATACACCAATGCACTTTTGAGGTTTTAAAAATAACATGTGGATAACATTTTTTATTTTCGACATAATACCCTAAAATGGAGTGTAGTGTCAAAAGGATTTTTATTGTTTTTTTTACAGATTAGCTCATAAATTAAAAGGTAATGTTTCCCAAACATGTAAAATGTTATCCATCTGTATTTTTAGAAGCTTCCTTTACTTTGTCTATTTTATCCTCTTTTGTGTTGAGGTTTTTATTGTTTGCATGTATGATGTGTGTGTATATCAGTCCCTTGTTCATTCTCTGATATGTGAGCAAAAATGTATTAATGAGTGTAACAATATTACTGTGCATTAGCATTTGATCTATATGACTTTATTGCTTTATTAAACTGTAGGATATTTTTCCTGAACTATGATTTTATGGCTTGATTTTTGTCGGCATTCTGTACTCTCAGTCAATTGAGGAGATAGGCTTGGAGATAACTTCTTATGTCTTGTTTCAGTGTTCATTTTCTATGTATTGATGGACATTCTCTAACATGTATGCACTCTTTCCAAAAACATACAAATAGAAAGTTTTGATTCATGTCCCATCTGAGAGTAGACAGATCATACTCACATCGCGGTCCTGCCTTTCAATTATGCACAATTATAACACTCACTAATTGAACTTTTGTCAATTCAGCTTGAAGATGCTCTTATTTTTTTAACTTCATAATTGGTTTTTTCGCTGGGGGGATTTAACTTTAAACTATTGAAAAGACAGGAGCAAAATATTTCGATGCCCCCAGTTTGTTGCATAAAACATGTTATCATAACACGCGGCATGCTTGGGTACCTGTTATAATTTACTGGTTTTATTCTCTGGTTTCAACAAAACCATCTTCAAGACATTATATTTTAAGTTTATTTTCCTCCTCAAACATTATTTGTTAGGTATATGTTCACTAATGTGCTAATTTTTGTTTCAGTGCTCATCTGGAATGGAACCTTGATGGCCTGCTAGATAAGATATGGGAATACCTTAACCTAACTCGAATATACACAAAGCCGAAAGGGATGAACCCAGACTATGAAGACCCTGTTATTTTGTCATCAAAGAGAAGGACTGTTGAAGACTTCTGTGAACGAATCCACAAAGACATGGTCAAACAATTTAAGTAGTGAGTATTTTTTTCCCAGTTCTGCTATCTCTGATTCACCTAGTACGATTTTGAAATGCTAAATTAATATGAAAAAATAATTAATGCAGTGCTCTAGTATGGGGATCAAGTGCCAAACACAAGCCTCAGAGAGTCGGCAAGGTTGGTTCTCAAACCTCGATTTCTTTTCCACATGTATTATTCCTTTTCAACATACACATTTTTCTTAATTGAAATGCCATAATTGATGTTTGTCTGCACTAGGAACATGAACTTGAAGATGAAGACGTCGTGCAGATTATCAAGAAGGTGTGAGAGTATTCCACCACAATAATTTTCTTATCCCAGATTTGTATCGGTGAGTGAAAATCCTGTGATGAGGAGAATAGGTAGAACTAGAGATGCATAATGTATAATTTAAGTTATATTGGTGGTCAAGCTCTATGGTGTTGGGCTACTTGGTATGTTGTCTGGTTAGTACCTACTGGTGTTATGTACACTACATTTTGTTCAAATGGAATTCCATATAGAACTCGGTTCTCATTTAGCACTAGTCAGAGTTTTGATATAAGAGAGTTGATTGAACCTGCATTGTATCTGAACATCTCAGGATTATGCAACATTTTGTTTTTGAATTCAGTTGCTTTAGAAAAGTTATATACTCGAATGCTTGGTTGCCAATTAACCTTTGTAAGTCAAAATTCTAGTACTAATAACATAAAATTCTAGTATTGTGATGCTTGTTGATAGATGTTTACTGTGTGATATTGACTGAAACAGATCTGTATTAACAGGACCAAAAGCCATTGAGTTTCACTATAAACTAAAAGATGATGCAACAACATATATAATGCCTACATAAAACCTACTTAGCATGATGAAGAAGTCAATTGAGAGACTGTTTACAATAATAAACATAAAATACAATAAACCAACATGGAAGGTGAGATGAGACTGAACTCCTCATCATTACATAACTTCACCAGCCATCTAAACACACAGCACAGGAGGTCCTTTGAAACTTCAGGCCTTCACACAGCAGTTAAAGCAACTCAGAAAACTCCTCCTTGTCTGTTCATCAACACAAAAAACCAAAATCATGTTAGAAAATCAGCTTAAATTTTCTACAATTCTGAAAGGTCATATTCATATTCAATCTATGGTGATAAACCAAACAACTTTTTTTCCTGCAGATTGTGTATCAAAATACTCCAATATGTGTGGTTGCATGTGATCCACTAGCAATTATTTTGGGTGGGCTAGTGAGTGATATATAAAGACATGATTTTGAATTGAATACAATTCCAACCAACCATGCTTTGCCCTCTTTGTATGGGTAGACATCTTTATCACTACAGACATTGAAAAGCTTCTTACAAGAATTTTAAAACTCTTAAAATAGAACCAAAATAGACAGATATATGCCTTTTGTGCTGGTTCTCTGAACTTTCACATGTTTTAATCAGAAATCTAAACCTCAGAATCCACATGAGAACCACTATCAACCAGAATTATACCCTCCTCCACATCAGATTCAGTACATTAATGTTCTCTAACACCTATATAATAATTCATCAAGATTTTCATTACAATGAATATGACTATCAACAATCAAACAGTCATAGTCCATGATGAAAAGTCAAAGACATCAGCTTTGACAAACTTAGTCAATAAACAAATTCAACATTGCATGTAATTACTACATGGTTGAATAAACAAACAAGTACTCAATTGATTCACAGTTGAGAACTTTATTTATTCATCTGAAATATCTAATTATAATACCAACTCACAGTACCAGATATTGACCCACAAGATTAAATAACAATAACTAACCCAATACCCCACCAACAGACCACATGTCTCTAACCATATCAATTTGCCATATATAGAAGAATTACCAACTCTAACTAGTACACAGCTGTGTTCTAATTAAATTTCAATGCATATCCAGATTGTCATGTTTAGAATTTTACCAACTACTACATTCGAATGTCTAAATAACGTTATCAATGCGTCTTAATAGCTATGTTATGCAAGAAGGAATAAACTTACAGATGGAGAGTCATGATGGTGGTGGTGATAATCGTCTGGCTGATCGTTTTTGGTGGTGTTAACACTTGGGGCGGTGGGGTTAATGAAGTCATCTTCATTTCCAAGACTTGCTCTTGACACATCTCTCTTGTTTTGCTTCCTCATTTCCCTGATTTTGGAGAAATCCATGGAGTAATCGGGCAATGTGCCTTTCTGGTCCCAGTCCCCAAATTGTGGCACTGAGAGCCATGGTGCGTTTTTCTGCACACAACACAACCATTAATCAAAATCAAACCCATCTCTCACAACTGATTTAGAGTCGAGGATCATCAAATTAGTCTGACTTTTCTTGTATAAATTCGGAGTAAATAGATCCAATCCAAGCACATGCAAAACAATTAATACAATCATATCTTCCATGAGATAGGTAAGGCTAAAGTTTAAAAGATAGACATGATTGCTTCTTTGACCAGTCTCACTAAAACTAAAAAAATTAAATATGAACAAAATTCAGTAAATAGACAGCAGAAAACAGAGTAATCTATCTTCAAGCTAAAGACTTTTAACCCCCACCAAGTGTACTAGGTTCAAGGGAAAAAAGAGCTTTCTTTGCCATTATTTCTCGTTAATTTATTTTCCCAGGAAACAAACAAGTAGAAAGAAAAAGAAGAGACACCCAGAAACAGAGAGAGAAAAAGAAGAAGGAAAGTCACCTCTTTACGATCTTCCATGAAAGATGATGAAAGAAAGATTAGGTCGGGGGTTTTAATGGAAGGAAGGAAGTGTTGATTATTTCAGTTGGAGAAGAAAAGGAGTTTGTTTGTAAGAAAAGCAGAGTACAGAACAGAACAGAGAGGAGGAGGAGGGAGTTGTGTGTGTGTGTGTGTTTTTTTTTATAGAGAAAAGAAGAAGGAAGGGAGAGAAGATGAAAAGTGTGCTGTGCGTGTGAAGAGAAGACTAGGGACAGCACAATGACAGCAAGATTACATGGATTCGCCTCTGACAATTCATGCAACTTTCTTCTCTTTATCACTATTTCTATTTTTATTAGTATTATTTTTATCAACTATCAAATTTCTCCTTTTTCCTAAGAAAAAAACTGCCTAAAGAGGTTTCATTTTTAGTGATTTTAAAATTTAAATTACCTTATTAAAATTCATGTTTCATGAATATCTTTTAAAGTTAGGCTTTACTTTGTTGTCCCTCCAATATCATTAAGCCCCGTCACTTCAACGATCACTTTATTTATTATGAATCTTTATAAATCACTTCTAATTCGTTAAAAAAAATATCTCATGAAAAACTTTAAGATATGAATTTTATTTAATTTATAAAAATTAAAATTTAAGTGTATTGTATTTTAATTTTTTTCTTTTCAATTTTATAATTAAAATATTATTTTAAATTTATAAAAATTATAAATAATAAATAAAATATAATTAATAGATTCACACTTTACAACTTCATATATGGATAAACCTATAATTTGATTTATTTCATTTTTTTGAATAATTTCTTTTATTATTAATTATAGAACTAAATTGTAACAAATTAAAATATTATTAATTGGGTCCAAAATAAAAAGTGATACGATATAAATAAAATATTTAAGTTTATATGCCTCAGCTGCATATTTAATATAAATATTATTAATTTTTAAATTAAATTTAAAATCTAGTTTACTCTGAATACCTTTTATAATTTTAATTCAATAATTTATAATTTAATATTTAAAATTTTTAATAATATTTTATAAACTTTAATAAAATCAACATTTAGCATTTATAAAAATATTTTACTTAATAATATATTTAATAATATATAATTTAAAATTATATAAATTTCATAATTAAAAAATAAATATCAAAACAAATAAAATAAAATCCTACTTAATTATATTTTTCCTTATACATAAATAATAATACATAAAATAAGATTGATTTAGGAGGAAATATATATTAATTATCATATGAATTTGTATATTTTAAATTATGTTTATAAATTAAATTTAATTAGATAATTAAAGGAAAAATAAACAAACAAAACAACAACACCTTAGATTATGGTATATACGACCAATGTAAGAGTCATAGCGACTGTCCATGTCATGAGTGAGGTCTGTTATGAATTCAGACATTACAATACAACACTACATATTCTCTATATAATTCAAAATTTAGAATATTTCACTTTTTTATTTTTTTTTTCCAAGTTTTTCCTTTTTCTTCTTTGTTTTTCACCAAAAAGACAAACTCAGTATTAAATTACATCAGTTGTTTAATTTTACTTTTTAAAATTTAAATATATTATAATGAAATTAATATATTTTTATATTTAATTTTGAAACAGATATGGAATAAATTTGAACAACCCCCATCTCGAAAAGACTATTTTTTTTCCCTTAATATAGTACACTCCACTATTTTTTTTTTCTCTTTTATTTATTTTTTTAAAATATGGAAATAAACAAGGATAAAAAAAATTAGAAAAAAAATAATGACAAACCGCGTGGAGATGGTGTGGTTGAGCTGACAAACCATAGAATAACTTGCCACATCAGTTCTTTTTTCTTTTAATAAAAAACTTTTCTAAAATAGATTAACTGTTTTTTTTCTTTCAATAAAAAAAAACTTTTCTAAACGAGATTAGCTGAGAAAGCATATTTTATGCATATTTTGAACTATAATTTGATAACTTTTTTATTTTTATATTGAAGGATGTGAATGATAATTTTTTAATTGGACTTAAATTGAAACAATTAAAGAATAGTAGAGGGGATTTTAGTGTGAAATTTGAAAGGCGGAATTTAGAAGAATATTTAAAAAATTGTGGAAGGTCGATAATCAAAAATAAGGAACAAAAATTACTTGTGTTTAAACCAAATAATTATCTTATTAAAATGTTAGAAATTTTCAATATATAAAATTTCAAACCGATTAGTTTAGGGGCTTGTCATAATTTAGACGGTAAATTCATAAATTTAAAAAATATTTTGACTAATATTCCTGATGTGGAAGTTATAGAAAGTTTAATGTACTCAATAATTAATACAATATCGGATATTACTTGTGTTATCATTAAAAAAAAAAGTTGTAAAATGGTTGATACTCTTTTAAGTAGCTTTAATATAATAATAATAATAATAATAAACCGTAAAATTATGATTACAGTGTCTTTAATTTAAAGTTTAAAATTATAAATATAAAGAGTTTTCTAAAAGAAAATGAATAGTATAAAAAATTAATCAGTAAGTATCACTAGGTAGTTAGAGATTTGTTATTCCATCATTAATACCTTATTAAATATGGTTTCAATTCTATTTTATAAACTATTTTTCTTATATTTTACTGGAATTACAAATTATAATTTTTATTATTTATTTTAAGAATTATAAAATAAATTATAAAAAAATATTTAAAGTCTATAAATTATTATTTTGAATAATTTGTGATTGAATGAATGTTGAATAGTTGATTTTCTACTTTTGGACTTGTAAATCTAAAATATTGAAACTCTCTATCCAAATGATGAAGAGATTTAAATTTTTGGAATACCACTATTAATTATATAAATAAAATTTAAATCATATAAAAATATATTTGCGTTTCATATATATATATATAATAGAATATGATTAATTTTTAATCAAGATAAATTATAAAGGCCAACCCTTAAATAATTGGAGAGTAAATGATGGGAAGAAATTATAGAATGTTATCTTATTGTCTTTACTTGGAGGGTATTATTATTAGGGGCATAAATTAATGAAAGTCGGTTTCAATAATGCAAGCAAAAATCATTGATTAATTTAGCAAGTCATATTCAATCAATCCACACAAATTTAATCATTAATTAAGCTTAAGCGGAAAGTTGATATGAATAGTGAGCATAACATAAAAGCAAAGATGTTGAACTTATTTTCATGGCATTTGGGCTTTTATCTACATACAGGGCCCAACTGGTTTCGGTGTGGTTTTATACACTTGATACCCTGGATTGGGCTATTATTTCGTATGTGCACCCCTAGAACCTTTAAATTACCATACAGTCCTTATGAATCTATTATAAATACTAATCAATTTTTGAAACATTCACGATTCGCTTCTCGATAAAACGTTTGTTACCTACAGACTATTCCCAATCTGAAAACTTAAAAGGTTTTAATAGATGCAGTGTGGTTTTAATTTATGAAAATATAAAATGACCAGTATATTTTTACTATATTAATAAAATTAATTTTTTTTATTTTATTTTATGTAATAATTTTAAATATATATTATCTTGATAAATAATTTAGTTGAACATATTTCAAATTCTATTGTTCAAAAAATTTAATATTTTACAAATAATATAAATTTAATATAAAAATATAAATCAATACATATTAATTTAATAAGACAACCATGTATTAAATCTAATTTATACAATATTCATTTTAATTATCTAAAATTGGTTATTTGGTTCGGGTTTAGATACAAGTGATCTATAAATAAATCTTCAAATTCACATTTATTAGACCTTAAACATTTTTAGATATGAAATTAGTTAACAAGTTCGTATTCGGTATAGGTTTATATTCGAGTATAGATTCATCTATTTAGACGTGACCCATTGTCTCTATAGTGTTCAATCTCCACCTCTAGAGATCAGAATGCTACATCTACTCATATTACAGATACATATATTTTAAACTCATACATTAAAGTATTTACAAATCAAGGGGTAATAAAAATACTTTGTGAATAAAACTTTACTTGGTAGACGTTTAGTAAAGTTTACAACAAAATCATTAAACAACATCAAACTTCGATCACAACACGATACCAAATTTAGTGTTCAACTCCTCACTAGACTAAGTGGAGAAGTTGAAAAAAGAATAGTAAAACATATAAAAGTTATATACAAAATAATGGAAGTTAAATCAATCTCATGCTATGAATGCTTCAAGGGGAGTTCCAACCCGAACTTGTAATGCTTATTCGATCCATCTGAACATATTTTTATATAGAAAAAAAAACAAGAAATATGGATAAAGGAAAAGGGTTAGGTTATTGATGCCTAGTTAAGAACTTCATGTTCAAACAAACACGTACGAATATGTTTCTTTCATTAATTAACGTGATCACACAAATATCATCATGTAGCCAATAACATCCGATGAGGATCACAAAATAAAAATTGGAATGTAAACCAGGCCACTCGCGCCCTGGCATGCGTCCTGGTCACCCTGACCAAGCCGGTAGTTTCCTGACTAGGCCGCTAAAACTAGTATCGTAACCTTTCTGGCGCCCTAATCTCCTTGATCAAACTGCTGACTAGCCAACCAAATTTGGTACCGAGACTTTTCTAGCGTCTTAGTCTAAGTGATTAGGTCGTTTGCCACTTGTGAGGTCGTCAAAAGTGGTATCGAAACCTCCCTGGCGCCTTGGCTCACGCTCTTGTCTATGTGTCAGGCCGCCTGCCACTTATCAGGCTGGTAAAAGTGTGATAACCCATATTGAGGCATAGCTAAAAGAAATTGAATTGCTACCTATATCAACAATGTGCATATTGTTTTTCAGGAGTCCAGAACTTGAGAACTCCAAAGTTAAGCGTGCTTGGCTAGGAGCAATCTTGTGTTGGTTAACTTTTTGGGAAAATTTTCTAGAAAGCATGCGAGTGAGGACAAAGCATGGTGGAAAGCGTAATGGTGGTCTGTGGGGCTAGTGGTTAGCCTTTAAACCGGTACAGTAATGACATGACGCCCAACCACCACGCCTTGGGTTCATCCGGGGGTGGGGTCCGGACATTATAAAAAAATACTGAAACTCTCATGATGCCCTTGTCCTCACTGTGGTCACTTTGTCAGACCGCCGACCAGATCGCGAAAAATGGTACTAAAGCTGAATGATGCCTTGGTCTGCGGCCTGACTCCCTGACCAAGCTGTCGACTAGGACTCCTAGACCAGAAAATAGAACATTGAAAGCAAAATTTCTAACAAATTTTGTGCCAAGTCTAGGTAGAATTAGACCTACTTTATTTCACAGCAAAAAAATACTACAATAGTTCCAGCAACAACCCAAAACTCTTTTAATAATATAAATCATACATATTAGGTTTAATAAACATGTTTAAGTTGATTATAATCAAGCATATCCTACTACCAATTTATTAGTCAATTAGAAGTGTTATAACATTTACGAGAGTCACAAACCAAATCAACTTCAAAACATTAACAAACCAAGTTCCAAGCATGTTTCAAATCAAGTTCAAAACAATTCAAGTTCAAAACACTTAACAATTTAAGTTTCATAATATATGACTAGTCAAGTTCAAAATACACAATAATCAAGTTCGATAGACACGGTACTCCAGTTTTAAGTAATCATAATTAATTCTAACTTGATCACCGAAAACTTATCGCTAAAGTCGAAGTCGATTTTCAAAGATAGACTCTCATTAGGGTCCGAATACCAAAATTTGTAGAGCTGTCTGTATCTCATTTTGGACCGGACATTTACATTATGAATTTTTTTACTTTAGGCCCGAAGATGGTGGTGCATAATATCCGTTAGGAGTTGTCATTCAATTTTCTTTTATTTGACCGCTTAAAAAAAAAAAGAGAAACATCATTAGAGAGTTTATAAACATTACTAATGAAGTAGAGTGAAAGAAACTCCAAAACTCTTGTTGGAACCTAGAGCTAACTACATTGGGTGAGTTTTGGTAGTATGATTAGCGTTACAGTGAGATGAAGTGTGTATGGGTGTGTGTTTGAATGTAATTGAAAGGGGAGAAGAAGACAGAAAAGTCGCATGAAATGATTTTGGTGAGGCATTGTTGGAAGAAAGAGGGGGAGAGAGAGGGGATTGGGAGGGTTGTGATGGGCTTTGAAATGGTCTTAGGCTCATTGGGTCTTTAGTTCTCAACTTGCTCATCAACCTTCTGAATCTCATTCTACTTATTTTCAGTTTTTTATTTTCAGTTTTTAAAACATTATTTGGGTTTTAAAATCATTTTCTACATCCTCAATTTTTTATTTCACATTAAAAACATATTTTTATCTTAAAATTTTGAATTTTAAATTTAAAGACCAATTTAGAAAAACCCTTAAATTAGATAATACTGTTTGTGAACTTGAAATTGATTTGAAATATTGAATTTCAATTTCGCACTTTTAAATTCTTAAATTTCGAAACTAAATTTAGTATTTGACAATTACTAACCTTTCAAAGTTAAAATTTCAAAAAAATATGAATTATAAATAAAGAGTAATTCTTCCGAAGAAAGCAAATGAAATGATAAAGTTAAAACTTTTAATTTGAAATTCTAAATTAATAAATGACTTTTAATGGGCTTAAATTTAATCAACATTTATAAATGAAACATGTGTTTCTAATTTAAATTAAATTCTTATAACCATTAAATAAACTAATTTCTAATTATTAAAATCAATTTCTAAATTCTTCCCATAAAATTTTAAAAAATTTAATATTTCAAAATTAATTAAAAATAACGGAAATTTCAGGTGAAAAAACAAACGTCACACCGTTTACCATGCGAACTAGATATTTGATATAGTTGTATGAAATTAGAGTTTCTATTTAAACCGATGAGGTATCTGAAAAAAAATTGAAAAAGTGATGGAAAGGATGACACGTGGGTGGTGGGAGGAGTTGGAATAGAACACACGTGGCACAAAGCGATAAAGAAAATCAGAAGCTTGAATTCAATTCGGACAAGAAAGCAAATATGAACCACATGAGTTATTTCTATGTTATCGTCTACACCTCTTCTAAATCCATCATCAACCACAAAAATCTTAAATCTTTTATTCTCTCACATATCATCTACTCCACATTTTACTTTTCTTCCATTCATACAATCACCAACTTTTGAATAAACTGTATGAATTTGTTCAATTTGCCAACCAATTTTTTAATAATGTGGAGACATAGTACATGTTTTCATTCACAACTATTTTACTCACGCTTAATTATTTAAAATTTTTAAAATAATTAATATAAAAAATAAAATTAATAGTTTATTAAAAATTTATGTATTATGATATTTATGTATTATGATATCAAAAATATTTAATATATTTATGTACCATGATATTTTATTTTCAAAATAAGATTTTTTTATAAAACTTTTTGAAAAAATGAGTAAATAAATAAATAAATATTAAAAATAACAAGTTAAATATGAAACAATTAATTATGAAATTTATCCAATTTGATATCTTAATATTTTTAATATATTAATTAATTTAATAAAAATATATTAATTAAATAAATACTTAATAATTTTAAAAAAATAATTATTTATTGAATTAAGATAATTATTTTCAATATAATAATTTTTTAATATTAATTTAATTAAAGTTATTTATAAAAATTAAAAATATTATAATATTTGAAAAAATAAATTTACCATATAAATTTTATAAATTATTTTAATCAGAATAGAAATTAATGAAAAATATCGATTCCATTCAATTTTATTTTTTTTGTTTATTTTAATTTAGTAAAAGTTTTGGTTAATAAAAAATAAAATGAATTAAAAATTATAAAAAATTATATTTATATATATTATTACTAATATATTATAAATATAATTTATTTTAATTTATTTTTCTGTAAATTATTTCAAATTTTAAATTATAAAATTAAATAATATATATTGAAATATATTTTAATTAGTCAATTTTATAATAATTAATTAAAATTTATAAATTTAATTTATGAGTTTAAGTGCATATCCCAAGTTCCAACTGCTTATAATTATATTTTTCTCAAGAAAAAAAAAAAAGTAAATTGTTATACTAGTATTCATTAAGAATAAAAAAAATTAAAATAACTCGATATATCTTCAAAAGAAATTTCCATGGAATAGTGAGTGAGGGAAAAACGAGCAGAGCAGAGCAGAGCTTTCTTCTCTGTTTTCCTCTTTCTCGTCAAAACCAAATTCCTTCGGAATTGTGTCACATTTTCTCAGCAACCAAACATGGATTTAGCCACCAATCTCCACCGTCCCCACCTCCGCTCCTCCTTCTTCACCCCTCTCCACCACCCCTTTTCTTCCCCAACAAAACCCTTCTCTTCCTCCTCCTCAACCTCCCTTCTCTCCATCCGAAAACACCGCCACAAAATCACTTCCCAACTCTCCGCCTCCGCCACAACCACCACAGTGGAGGAAAAGCCTATCTCCGACATCGAATTGCTGTTTTCATCGGATTCCAATGAGGGGTACTCGAGACAGAGGAACAACAAGAACTCCTCCTCTGGTAACGGCGCTTCGAGCGTTTCTTCAGGCGTCAAGCTTGAAAACGTAACTAAGAGCTATAAAGGCGTGACGCTGTTGAAGAACGTGTCGTGGGAGGTGAAGAAAGGAGAGAAAGTTGGTTTAGTTGGTGTCAATGGAGCTGGGAAGACTACCCAGTTGAGAATCATAACAGGACAAGAGGAACCTGATTCGGGTAATGTTGTTAAGGCGAAAAACGACATGAAAATTGCTTTTTTGAGTCAAGAATTTGAGGTTTCGATGAGTAGGACAGTGAGGGAGGAGTTTATGAGTGCTTTTAAGGAGGAAATGGAGATTGCAAGCAAGTTGGAGAAGATACAGAAGGCATTGGAGACTGCTGTGGAGGATATGGATTTGATGGGGAGGCTTTTGGATGAGTTTGATTCCTTGCAGAACAAAGCGCGGGCTATGGACTTGGATTCTCTGGATGCTAAGGTCAGTAAGTTGATGCCTGAGCTCGGTTTTGCGGCTGAGGATGGAGATAGGTTGGTGGCATCGTTTAGTAGCGGTTGGCAGATGAGAATGTCACTTGGGAAGATCTTGCTGCAGGTATTATTTTGGTTTTTGATATTGCAATTGGAGTAGTAGTTCGTGTTTATGCTTTGTTAAGTGTAGTATTCACTGTGTGCTGTTATATCAGTTGCATTCTTGGCTTTTGATGTTGAATTTTGATTGTTGTTTAATTTTTAGGAACTGTTAAGTTTGCTTGAATCAAATGTGTGTCATTGTATCAGTGATTGCAAAATGAATTGTTGTAGGCATTAATCTTTGGTGTCCAGTGGTCAGTCTATTTGTTTTGTGAATAGAGTCTGGAATATAATTTGTGTTTATCTGCAGGATCCTGATTTGTTGCTTTTGGATGAGCCTACAAATCATCTTGACCTTGATACTATAGAGTGGCTGGAAGGCTATCTTATCAAGCAAGAGGTGCCGATGGTTATCATATCTCATGATCGAGCTTTTCTTGATCAGCTGTGTACTAAAATTGTGGAAACTGATATGGGTGTGTCAAGGACGTTTGAAGGAAACTATTCTCAGTATATCTTGGATAAGGCAGCGTGGATTGAAGCTCAGACTGCTGCATGGGAAAAGCAGCAGAAGGAAATTGAGCAGACGAAAGACTTAATAAGTAGGTTAGGTGCTGGGGCGAATTCTGGACGTGCTTCTTCAGCTGAGAAGGTATGTTTCTGTACACTGAATATTAGAGATATATGCATGCATACCTTGCTAAGATGTAGAGGTTTTTGCGCATGTGAAATGTCCTTACCTTGTGGCATATATTTGCTTATATTCTCATGAATTTGTAATGGGAAAATTACTTATATAAGTATGTAGAAAACATCTGTGACAACGCAATAAATATGCCTTTAATATTTGAAATGTGTCTTTTTCCCTTGTATGGTGCATTGGCTGCTGGTTTGTATCAATCCTAAGCCAAATGTTGTCAGTGCTTAAAGTTCATAACAACAACTTGTAAATTTATCATGTTCATGTTGAAATGGTAATTTTTTTACCCCTATCAAGAAGTTATTCATCACAAAGCAAGGTTGAAATCTGAATGAAGGTGGAATTATACTGGTGGATGACATTATAATGCTTCTCATAAGTTTTCTTGCTTAACAAAGTCAATAGTGTTCAGTATAACAACAATGGTTGTGACTGTCTCTTTTTGACATCATTCATTTGCCCCACCTCAAGTGGCTTACTTCTGTTTTCAGACATTTACAAGATTATATGTTTAAATATATTTTATTTTGTGAAAATTTCAGAAACTGGAGAGACTTCAAGAGGAGGACCAAATTGAGAAGCCATTCCAAAGGAAACAAATGAAGATTAGATTCCCTGAGCGTGGAAGAAGTGGAAGATCTGTTATGACAATTAAAAATCTGGATTTTGATTATGAAGATAAGGTAAATTGATGATCTGAACTCTGGTTTGAACATTATGTTCATGATTATCTTCACCATACTTCAATTGTATCTTGAACTCGACTTTTCTCCCAGGTTCTGTTCAATAAAGCCAATCTTACAATTGAAAGGGGAGAAAAAATTGCCATAATTGGCCCAAATGGGTGTGGAAAGAGTACTTTGCTGAAACTCATAATGGGGTTAGAGAAGCCAAAAGGTGGCGAAGTTATTCTTGGGGAGCATAATGTTCTGCCAAACTATTTTGAGCAGAATCAGGCATGTCACTTGCATCATTTATGAGTTGCTATTGTTTAAATGGTTTGCTTGCTTCTGATATTCATGTTAGCTCATCAATGCTAATGCTATACTAATTGCTGTGGGGATTTGTTCCATCTGTTTTATATTTTAGGCCGAGGCGCTTGATTTGGATAAAACAGTGCTTGAGACAGTAGTAGAAGTTGCAGAAGACTGGAGAATTGATGACATTAAGGGACTTCTTGGCCGTTGTAATTTCAAAGCTGATATGCTTGATAGAAAGGTTTCCATTTTGAGTGGTGGAGAGAAGGTAAGCAGAACTATTTTACTTGTGCAATTCTTTTTTCTATTATAAATATTCATTTCACATTATGATTCCTTAATGATACTGCACTCTTTAATTTTATGCATTGTTTCTGTTGTTTGCTTGGCATCCGGTTTGCCCATAGTTCTTTATTCTAGATGATTACATAATATTGATGTGCTTTGAGTTGTGGATTGTTGTTGTAATCATGACCAGCCTGATTGATGGTCGGCAAAATAGACTATTGAAGTTTAGCACTTTTATCATGTTTGCTTTGCTGTTATCTCTGGATTAGGTGAATGGTGCTATGCATCTGATACCTTTGTGCTCCTTAGTTATGTTAAATCTGTAATTGAATCTTAGTTCTTATGTTTTTCTATCTTCACCATTGACTCAGGCACGTCTTGCATTTTGCAAATTCATGGTAAAACCATCAACACTACTTGTTCTAGATGAACCTACCAATCACTTGGATATACCTTCGAAAGAGATGCTCGAGGTATAATATTGATCTGCACTTAATTTCTTCTAAAGACTGGGTTGGGCATATTGCTCTGTAGCCTTGCCTCGGAACTTATCTGCTAACTGTATGGATCTTTCAGGAGGCAATCTCAGAATATGAAGGCACAGTTATTACAGTTTCTCATGACAGATACTTCATAAAGCAAATTGTTAATAGAGTAATTGAAGTTAAAGACTGTGGTTTACAAGATTATGCTGGTGATTACAATGTATGTATCCTTATCCACCAAATTAAAGTTCTTGTGAATTCTGCTGCCTCCTCTCTGTCATTCCGAATGAAATAATTATATATTTCTTAAAATTCCGTGTGGAATCTTATGACAAAAGTCTGGTGCGAATGTGATACGAATGTGGTACAAGTTCGTTGGTTTCTTATAGTTTTGATTTTCTTGGTGTACAGTATTATTTAGAGAAGAACCTCGACGCCAGGGAAAGGGAGCTTGAACGCGAGGCTGAGCTGGAGGAAAAGGCTCCTAAACTAAAGGCCAAATCCAAGATGTCAAAGGTAAGTCTATCTAGTGGATTCATATTTCAAGTAGGAAAACATGTCTCTCCTTGTGGAATTGCATTTTCACTGTCTCACTTCTTCACCAGGCGGAGAAAGAAGCTAGAAAGAAACAGAAAATGCAGGCCTTCCAGGCAGCGAAACAGAAATCAAAAGGGATGAAAAATGCAAAGAGATGGAATTGATTGACCAGCCCTCCCATCATGTAGAGTTTAAGTTAGATTTTCCGGCGCGGTCAAACTAGTTTGATCAAATGCCGAGGAAAGGTAGCAAATTCGAGTTGAATAGGCGAATGATATGTGTATATATTCTGTATAGGCAAAACTGATTTTTAGCTTAAAATTCAAAGGCAGAAATGTGAAATGTCGTGGTGATATACAAATTTGTGTTCTTGCTGCTACCTTTATGGAGAAAATATGTACTGTCCTGTAGATCAGAAGCAGCAACCTTTGGCATATTTATTTATGGGATCAAAGGTTGTAGGAATGTGTAATGATACAAAGTCTTGTTGTGGGGAATGTTATTCATTTTTGGGCCCTTCTATGTATCTTTGGATATTGGTAAACGAAATTAATAGTAGTACTTGTTTAATAAATAGGGCAAATTTTAACTTGGTGACGTGAGGTTGGCTGAAATCAGGTTGATTTTGGTACTACAGTACTCATTTTTTATTTTTGAAAGTTGGTGTAAGAAAAAACCATAGCAGCAAGAAGTGCGTGCGCATAAGATGTTTGTATAAATGCCAAATGAATTAACTAGTTACACAGACAAGAAAGTATAATAGAACCCAGAAACAAAGTGTGCTGACGCGGTTTTCAGTCGAATTCTACCTGTCTCTCACAGAAATCATTAATGGGTAAAGTTTTGCTGGGCATGCCGGGACCTTGGGCCGACGACAATCGTGAGCCATCCGACCACTACACTTCCAAAATCGGTGGACTCCCTGTAACTGCTTTTATCTTTTCTACTGTCTTCTCTACCATCTGTTTATTTATTTATTTTTTGGGTCATTAACTTTGGTTTGGTGTTGACAGGACTTACCTCCTCCTATGGAAGCACTGGACTCGAGTTTACTTCACTGTACTTCATGTCGTGCTAGACTCTGTCTTGTTGCTCAGGTTCTGTTCTTTCTTGTTTTGATGAGAATTGTTGTATTGATTGAAGTTAGATAACGTGTTTTAAGAGTGTTTTGATGGGCTTGATTCAGGTTTACGCTCCGGTTTCGTGTGAGAGTTTGAAGATTGATGAGCGTGTTGTTTTTGTTTTTGGATGTGTGATGCCAAAATGTGGAAGCAATCCTCATTGGTATTGTATTGTATTAGGATTTTCTGGCTGAGTTTTCTCGTCTTAAGATTTTGTGATTGGCTTGTTTATTTGTCTAGTTTTGTGATTGATGAGTGTGCAGTTGGAGAGCTTTTCGTGTTCAGAAGTTGCAGGATGTAAACGAATCTGATATCTCTCAAGAAATGCTTCCTACTAAGGTGCCTCCTGTTTCGGTTTCAAAAACTAGCTTGTGGGATTCTTTTGATGATGATGATGTGGATTTGGATGAGCTGTGTAATGCTCTCAGTGAAGCCGGAAGCTTGGCTTCACATTCTAAGAAATCGTGTGGCAACCCGACAGCGAAGTCGGTTGTGAAGCAACCTGTATCTTCAGCTCAACGAACAACACCAGTAGATGCTGACACCCCAGGTATAACTCCCAGTGTCATTGTTATTCGGCTTTTGGTAGGAAATTTAGGCTTGAAGCAAACATGCATAGGTTAATTTTTAGACTTTCTGATGCAATACTGTTTTTTATCAAGTTTGAATTACTGTTGTTGCATGGTTGCCTTACAAGCTCTGGCAATTGACATTGTGTTGTTGCAGTTGTGCCTTGCTTTTATATTTATACTCAAGAACATAGCTCTAAGGATGTGGCTTCAGTAAGTTCTAGTTTGACTTCTCTTTCACTCAAGGAGAAACAAAGTGATTATGATGATAATGTACAAGAAGAAACTTGGGAACAAGAAGGTTATGAATTAGATCAAGCCTTGACTGTAGACAGGACTTACCTCAAGTTCAAGAAACAGTTGGATGCATGGCCGGAGCAATGTTTCAGGTATTGTGGAACTTATTCTTAACCTTAATGACAGAAATATTGTTACCTTTATGGGAAGGTGATATTCAGCTTGAACACTTAGTAGCTTTTATGGAATTTTCTTTTTTGAATCTATTTTTATAGATACTCCTATGGTGGAAAGCCCCTTTTAGCAGCAGAAAAAATCGGCAACCCTGGAAAGTGTGAACATTGTGGTAGTTTGAGGCACTTCGAAATGCAATTGATGCCCCCGTTGATATATTTCCTGCAAGAAGCTGCCGATGACTGTCGAAACTACTCACTGGAAAATTGGGACTGGATGACACTGGCTGTGTATACTTGTTCGAAGGTAAGCTTCTTGCTCTGCAATAAGAATTACAAGTGCCATCAGTGTCGCTCATTTGAAGTCTCATTATAACCTGATTTGGACCACTATTAACTGCTGTATTAGTGAAAATAATAGCTCCTGATCTGTAAGCACTTCTGCTACTTAAAGGCAGCTTTTAGGTTGTACCTATCCATTTTCCGAATAGGTGAAGGGATCATGGGAGTGGAACTATAAACATATAAATAGGGTTATTAAAATAGAAAGAGACAGCCTGGAATTTGAACAACGGTTAGGTGATGGTTAGGCTGGAGGGAACTCAGTCCTCTAATTCTCCATGATCCGGAGAGCCCCAAGTTTCTTAAATACCTTAACAATCTATCTTATTATGCTTTTCATTTTGTATAAACGAAAGACAATATTTTCTGGTCATATCTACTTGCCAAAAGAGCAGCTATCTAGAAATGTCTATATAATAGTTTCAATGCCATTTTGTGGCGATTTGGTCGATTAATCATAGCTGAGCTGCTTAGGGTGCCCGATAAATGCACATACATTATTATCAGTAGAACATATTGGCACTTAAATTTAGCCTTACCATTTCAAACCATTGTATAAGAATCTTTGTTAAGTTGTTATAGTCTTATGATTAATATTTTGGTTCGTGGTTAATTGTTGAATCGCATTAGCTGCCTAGTCCTATGGATTTGTATGGTTGCTTGTCTAACTTTGGAACGTTTACATGACAGAGCTGTTATAACTCATATGATCAAGAAAAATACAACAATGGGGGCTGGACCATGGCGGAGGAGGTGGTAATTGTACAATCTGAGAGTTCTTTACAAGAATCTGCTCAACTCAACTATTTCACATGAGCTTGTGTAGTGCTTCTTAGAATTGGAACTTCAAAGAGTAACAGTTAATTTTACAGTTTTGTTTCCTTCAAATGGTTTGTGTGTTTGTTTGTAATACCTGTTCTTCTGCATCAACACTAATTTATGCGGGTAATTGAAAAAAATTAAAATTAAAATTAAAAAGTTCTTATTGTTATTGGACTCTGGAATATATGGGCTTTGGGCAGTAGGCTTTAAGAAAAAAAAAAAAACCCCAGAATTTGCGATCCGTTTTGGGTTGGTCTGATTCATTGAAAAATTTGACTTGGACTATGTCCATCCCTAAATTTAATCCATATTTACTTAATTAATGAAAGTATTTATACTCGCCATCACAGATGGACATTCCCATCCAAGTTTCCGTAGACTTCTTTAATACACATTAAACACAATTGTTACAATCAAAATTAATTTTGTATTTTGTAAAAAAAAAATTCAATGCATGGATGACACTGTTTTTAAATAGGTAAAACACTAGCATAATAATATTTACTATTTGTGAAATATTAATATTTATCAATCAATTTGTTTCACATCTCTATTAAAGAATGGAGGAAATATATATATATATATATATATATTTATATATATATATTTCATAGTTCACATATATCTAAATTCATTAAATGAATATTTAACTATATAAATACTAAAAAATATTTAAAAAAATTAATAATTGGAATTATTTCCAACTTAAAACAATCCACTATAAAATACAAATAAAACACATGATCACAAGACCTGATATAACTTATTAGACCATGGGTAATACAAGTTCTTTTCAGGTTTATTTATGATCATGTGAAAAGAAGAGAAAATTTGAAAAATAACGTAGCAAATAAATTTGAGGAGAGAGTGTAATAGTTTTTTATTGATTAATGGGCTCATAGTCCATCAAAATTAAAAAAAAAAAAAAACACTCCAAATAAACTTCCATTACATATACTCTTATACAATGTTATAAGCTCATTCTCAAGCTTCGAAGTCGTATCTAGCACTCACACAAAACATAAAATATCAATAACAGCCATTCTAAATGTCAATCAATTCAAAGGATATAAAATGAATAAAATAAAACTAAATCTTAAAAATAATAAAAATATATCAATAATATTATATTTAATGTCAACAATAATGTGATTTTATTAAATATTTATATAATAATTAAAAAGAAAAAATATCAAACATGTGTAAACTATATTGTAAAGGCATATTGTCCAATTGTCGAACTCCACACTCGCATGTCGAAAAAAAATATAAAAAATAGTAATAGTAAATGTATATTATTTAATATTTACTATATATGATAAAGAATTATATGCATTCCCTCCTGATTTTTTCCCTTTATTTTATTAAGATGACAGAAGTTGTAGATGCATCTGGCCTTTTGTTTCTTCCATCCATCTTCGGAAGGATTCCACTACTTGTCTCATTAGGCGCATATCTGTTTTTTTTTTTTTTTTTTTATTTTATTTTTTATTTACTTTTTTATTTTTTATTTTTTACAACATTGATAAAATATATTAATTAATGTTATAGAATTTTCAGAATGGAGAAGAGTAGTAGAAAGAAAGAGTTTGTGTAATTTCTGTCGGCCTTTATTCATAATAAGGATGGCTATTTATAAGCCAGAATCACAAAGAAAGATCTTAACAAATCCTATCTTTAATCAAATTCAAACCAAATGATAAACAGTCCTAAAATGAAAGGAAAGAAAATAACAGTATAATCAAATCTCAGCAGAATCAACAGCATAATCAAATCTGCATAATCAGGAACAATATTATTGTCTGAAGTCAATAAGTCCTCCCAGCACCAAGCACCTGTATCATTCCTCCTTGCCCAAAGTATCCTTGTCCTCGAGGATGAGGTCAGGATATGTTCATGTAAATTGCACAGGTTCTCCCAGGTTGCATCTTTGGCTGAAATTCTTGACCATTGGACCAATATCTCTGTTTCAGGACGATAAAGACCCTTCTTGATGACCCAACAATCCAAAATATTTTCAGAAATTGGCATGATCGGCCCCTCTATAGATACATGAGGTAGAGCCGACAGAATCTCAGGACACCCTCCAATATGTTTCTTTAACAAGCTGATATGGAATACATTATGGATCCGACCTGTAGAAGGTAAGGCTAAGCAATAAGCGACTTTACCGACCCTCTCAATTACCTTAAAGGGACCAAAATATCTTGGAGACAACTTTATTGAACGTCGAAAACTCACAGATGTTTGTCTATATGGTTGCAACTTTAAATAAACAAAATTGCTACCTTGCGCCTATGGATATTTGTTTGTTGTATCATCCGTTCTTAGGTTAATCGTAAGTTTCTCTTCAAATATCTAAGAAGTCCATCACGATTTCGAAGGCATTCATCCACTACCTGCACTGGTGTAGTCCATGGTGTGTATGGGACTACACTAGGAGGTGGATAACCATGCCTCAAAAGGAGAAATTTTTGTTGAACAATGAACACTTATGTTATAGCTGAACTCAGCCCAAGAAAGTCATTCCACCCAATTCTTTGGTCGGTCACCAGTATAATAGCGAAGGTATTGCTCCAACACCTGGTTAACCACCTCGGTCTGTCTATCACTTTGCGGATGATAGCTGGAGGGCTGAGTTGTAGACGTGTTCCTTGTAACTTGAAAAGATGTTGCCAAAATGAACTAATAAAAATCTTATCACGGCCACTCATGATTGATTGAGGGAATCCATGTAATTTCATAATATTAGTAACAAACTTTTTAGCAACTGCGATGGAAGTAACAAGTTGTTTCAAAGGGACAAAATGACAATATTTAGTGAGCCGATCTACAACAACCGTAATCACTATAGAACCTTGGGAAGTAGGCAAACCTTTGATGAAGTCCATCGATATATCAGTCAAAACTTTTTTCGGAATGGGAAGGGACTGGAGCAATCCGGCAGGTTTGAGCGAATTATGTTTGAATCGCTGACATGTAAGACAATCCGCAAGAAAATTCTTTAGAGAACGTTGTAACCCAGGCCAAATAAAATCTCATTTAATGTTGAACAACGTCTTCTCATAGCCAAAATTACCCCCAGCTGGTGATGAATGCTTGCATGATAAAATAATAGGTATAAGTTCGTTAGTACGACTCAAATAAACTCGATAACCTTTAAACCAAACTCCATCTCGTTTCTGAATGTTCACCATTAACCCTTTTTTCACCTTCTTTGTTAACTGGTGATAAAAAGATTCACGCTCCATTTATGCTTGTAGTGAATTTTACCAATCCGGTTTGGAAATCGAAATTACCATCGCCATAACACACTCCTTACGCGACAGGGCATCTGCTCCCGCATTTTTCTTATTTTCATTAAATTCAATTTTATAGTCATACCCGAGAAGTTTAGGCAACCATCGTGCTTGCATTGGAGTTGTGATTCGTTGTTCCAGAAGGTATTTGAGACTCCTTTGATCAGTACGAACACTAAATGGACGCCCCAAAATGTACGGTCACCATTTGCAAAATAGCTTTGACGATTGCGAGCATTTCTTTCTCATAAGTTGATAATCTCAGAGCAGAATTTTTGAGAACCTCACTGTAGTAAGCGATGGGTCTTCCATTTTGTGACAATATTACTCCTAACCCATTTCCGCTAGCGTCACTTTCAATGACAAAAGGTAATGAAAAATCAGGCAATGCTAAAATTGGTGGTGATATCATAGCTGTCAGAATGTCTCATTTGCTTCTAATGACAAGAGGAACCCAGGTTTTGTGAGAAGCTGTGTAAGAGAAGAAGTTATACTCCTAAAATTTCGAATGAACTTTCGGTAATAGCCAGCAAGTCCCAAAAAACCACGAACATCCTTCACGGTGGAGGGTGTGTGGGCCAATCCTGGACAACTTGTATTTTGTTATGATCAACTGCGACTCTATTATTTGTAATTACGTGCCCTAAATATTCAACTCGAGAGACCCCAAATTGACATTTTTCTTCCTTAGCAAATAGCTTTTCTGTCAATAGAATGTGAAGTACCATTCGTAAATGGTCCAAATGATCCTGCCAACATTTACTGTACACGAAAATATCGTCAAAAAAATATAAGAATGAATTTTCATAAGTAAGGATGAAAAATATTATTCATTAAACTCTGAAATGTGGTAGGGGCATTGGTCAGCCCAAATGGCATGACTACAAATTCGTAGTGGCCCTCATGAGTGCGAAAGGATGTCTTGTGAATATCAGAATCATGAACCCAAATCTGATGGCACCCTGAACGTAAATCAAGCATAAAAAAACGTGTCCTATGTAATTCATCAAGAAGCTCGTCAATAACAGGGATCAAAAATTTATCTTTAATTGTGATCTCATTCAAAACTTGATAGTCTATGCAAAACCTCCAATTGTGATCTCATTCAAAACTTGATAGTCTATGCAAAACCTCCAACTACCATCAGTCTTTTTGACAAGTAAAATCGGAGAAGAAAACAAACTATTACTAGGCCAAATTAATCTGCTTTGCAGCAATTCCTGAACCATTCGCTCAATTTCCGACTTTTGGTAGTAAGGATACCTATAAGGCCGTACACTGACAGGAGTTGTGTTTGACAGTAACAGTATTCGGTGATTATGGGTGTGATTTTGTGGTAATTGAGTTGTAGGCTGGAATACTTCACTATACTCTTTTAGTAGGTTGCTGCAAATCTAGAGAAATTGTAGTCGTCGGTAGCAAAGCGCTGGTGATTAACTGCAAAAATAATGAGGGTCCTTGCAAAAATAAATTTTCTTTCTTCTTCATGTGTTCCAAGCCTGCATGTTTTAGTCCTTGGAAGATATAACTTCTGCAATTATCTTTAAATGAGAGAGTCAAATTTCTGAAAATCAATTTGAATAGGTCCTAATGTGGCCAACCATTGTACGCTAACACCAATTGACACGCAGTAGTAGGTAAAATATAAAAATCAACAATAAGAGGGCACCCTTGAATGTCTATCGACACGACTAACCATTTGCCTTTACATTCTACCTTATCACCATTAGCAATCATCACCTGGAGAGATTGGTCATGGATGACTTTTAATCTAAACTTTTTAACCAATGACTCCTCCATGAAATTATGAGTACTGTCGTTATTGACGAGTATGACCACTTCTTTTCCCCGTAAATGACCCAGTAACCTGATGGTCTGAGGATGTTCTATTCCAGAAATGGCATGAAAGGATATTTCCGGTAAGGATGCAAAATTATTTGTGGAATCTAATTCATTATACTCATCTTGTACGTATTCAATCATGAAAAACTGGGGTCGTTGGCAGCGGTGTCCAAGACTAAAATATTCATCACAATAATAACACAAACATTTCTCTCTTCTTTCTCTGGCTTTTTGGCTTGATATCCTCCGTGCAGTAGTAGCTCCTGATGAGTTGCCCAATGTTATAGGAGCTGATCCCGAAATTCCTGCAGTCTTGGAGGTTGTTCTAGAAGTAATTGGCTTACTTGTATTGCTTGGTTTCTTTTGTATTGAATTCCTCTCCTCAATAAGCCTTGCTACCCCAATCGCTTCCACCCAATTCTTTGGTTGTTTAAATTTCACATCAAAGCGTATCTCATCCTTCAAACCTGCCATGAAATAACCAATGAGGAATGATTCGGGCAAGTTGTCAACCTAATTAGATAGCCTTTCAAACTCTTGTTCATATGCCAAGACGGTGGTAGTTTGGCAGATTCTGGTTAGCGCCTCAGATGGATCATTATAGTCCGTGGGTCTGAAACGACTTAAGACTGCTTTAGTGACGTCATTCCACGACACTGGCTCGTTCAAGATGCCACAGTAATGCCATACCCTCAAGGTGAAATGAAGCTAACTGGATCTTTTGGAATTCTCCTACCTCTTTGAATTCGAAGTACTGCTCTGCCTTGTATATCCACCATTCCGAATCATCACCATTGAACTTTGAAAAATGAAACTTGAGGTGATGGTTATTGTTGTGGCTTTAATTGCGGTTGCTCATCTCTTCTAGGAATAGAGGATTAGAGTTTGTACGTGTGGTATATAGTGGAGGAGGTTCAGGCGGGGCAAAAGGGTTCACATTCGGATCGGTAGCCGTGAGGGATTCTATCTGTTATTGTTGGGATTCTTGTGTGGCCTTAACGGATTGAATTTCTGTGAGGATGGTTTGAAGAGTTACGTTGATTTGGTCAAAGTTGGATTCATATTTTCCCAGTACCTCATGAACATCGTTATGGAATTCAACATTACTTTGGTTTCTGGTATTTATATTGAGCACAACCTGGCTCTGATACCAAATGTTACAGAATTTTCAGAATGAAGAAAAGTAGTAGAAATGAAGAATTTGGGTAATTTTTTGTTTGCCTTTATTCATAATAAGGATGACTATTTATAAGTCAGGATTACAAAGAAAGATCTTAACAAATCCTATCTTTAATCAAATTCAAACCAAATGATAAACAATCCCAAAATAAAAGGAAATGAAATAACCATAATCAAATCTCAGCCGAATCAATAGCATAATCAAATCTATGCCAGTAGAATCAGGAACAATAATATTATTGTATGAAGTCAATGAGTCCTCCTAACACCAAGCACCTGTATCAATTACCCTTTCAAATTTTCCATCTTTACTGAGTCCATTGATTATGATATTATACGTGTAACCAACTTCGAGTTTACTTGATTTGCACAATCCATTCAAGAGACGATTAAGCAACTGAATATCAAAATTAAACTTTTATTTTACCAAACCATTGAATATCTCTATCGATGTAGTGACACAACTTGCCCAAGCCATGATAGGGTATGTAACTTCACTGGGCTCTACATCATGAATTAGCATATCACCCAACATTTGTTTTACTTGATACACTCGTCTACATTTGTTTTACTTGTTACACTCGCCTGACATCATGCAGTAAAAACTGAACATAATATCAAAAATATTAATAGTAAATGTATATTATTTATTATATATGATAAAGAATTATATAAAATAAAAAAAAATCTATTTAACCTCTTAAAATTTACTTATTATCTACTTTATCACTTACATTCATTAAGTTGAGATTTATTTCCTATAGAAAAAAAAAATAAAATAAACAAACTTTTTATTAAACTATTATTAAGTGAGAACATACATGGAAGAGGATCCTAATCTGTAGATTGACAGATGCAACATCTGTATTTTCATTTTTAGCATCGTACATTTTTCATCATTCATCAGGTTATAGCAAAACTAAAACCAATTAAATCTAAAAATTAAATGCTTAAATTCATCAGTTCAATGTTAAACCATTTATTATCATTCATCATAGCTAATTTCTCAGGTTATAACAAAAGCAAAACCAATTAAATCTAAAAATTAAATGCTTAGTGTTGATAAATTCAGTGTCAAACCATTCATCATCATTGGCCATAACTAATTAAATCTCACAATCATCAACATTCAACGATTGAATTCTTTTATTGAAATTCAAAGTAGGGAATTAAATCAAACAACAACCTCTTAATGTAATTGGCTAGATAATGTCCATGTCGACTGGGTATGATTGAACTCTATTAAGATATGACATTATTGTTGACAATGGAGTAGGAGTCAATGATGGAAGCAAAGTGTAGTTATCGATGGAGAGAGAAAAAGATGTTGATGGAATAAGAATGTCACCAAGATTGAGAAGAAATTATGTGAAGGAGGGAGAAGAAGAAGGAAATAAAAGAAATTTAATTCAAACTAGTTTGAATTAGAAGGGAATATAAGTTTAGGTTCCAAAAAGATTATTTGGGAGACTCTACACTTTCTTTATTTTTTTTTTTCAGATTTTATTTTATTTTTAATTTAATTTTAAATTAGATGAGCATAATGGTCAACATAACCTACGTGATGTAAACCAATTTTTTTAAAAAAAACTTAAATTTTTTTGGTTGCATCGAAAATCAAAGGATAGAAAATCAAAGGAAATGAATCTACTCAAGGCCTCTTCACCAGCATGTCCCAATCTAATATGCCATAACCTGACCAAATCAGGATCATCAATATTTTTTTGATATTGTTGTTCTTGGTCCAATCACTGTATTGCCAGTAGTACAAGTTATTTCTTCTTTATACCTTTTATCACTATAAATAACTTTGAGAATATTATCCCTAATAGACATTATATAGACTTTAGATTTTAAAGCTCTAATTGAGATGAAATTCTTTCTCAAATCTGGTACATATCGAACTTTTCTTGAAAAATTAAGATAAGATTCTTTCTCAAATTTGGTACATATCGAACTTTAAATAACACTTGTGTTGAACATTTTAATTTTTTAGCCGAATTAAACCTATCCAACAAGTTTTACATGAGTTATCATTACCCATATAAACAACTCCACCATCTTATTTTTCAAAATTGAAAAACCATTCTTTATGTGGACACATATGATAGGTGCAAATGGAATCCAAAATTCATTCATTAATTTTTGAAGTATTTGATGAACCGACCAAAATATAATCATCTTATTCAACAACATTAGCATAAAAAGTAATTTTTCCTTTTCCTTTATCTTTCTTTTGATATTTAGGACAATTCTTCTTCCAATGTCATTTTTCATGATAAAAGGCACATTCATCTTTACCACGTATTTTTTTTTAAGATGGTGATCTTCCATTTTTCCCTCGTCCTCAACTTTTGCTTCTACCTCTCTATTTTATGGTCCAATTTTTGCTTCTATTTCATCTCTATTCTCTTTCTGGTCAAATTTTTGAATTTTGTAATTCATCAATGCTCCACACACTTCTTTGTAAGATAATTTTTCTTTTCCATGAATAAGTGTAATACATAAGTGATTTAACTCATCAGGAAGAGAACCTATCAACAACATAGATTTATGTTCATCTTTAAAAGCTTCATCCAAATTCAACAAATCAACTAGCAAACGGTTGAAATTATCAATATGGTCAATGATACTCATACCAGGTTTCAAACGTAGAAGGTAAAGTCGCTTAAAAAATATAACCTATTTTCATTGTTTTTCTTCTTGAACTGATTCTCCAGAGCTTTCAACAAACTATTGACAGTGGTTTCCTTCATAAATGGATACTTTTACTCTCCACTGAGACAAGAACGGATCACCCTACATGCTTTCGCATTTAATCTATCCCAATTTGTTTTGTTTTTTTTCAATATCTGTTGGTTTTTCTTCTTCTAAGGCTATATCCAAATCTTATTGATATAGACCATTCAATACTTCATTTTGCCATAAGCCAAAATTATTCCGACTGTCAAATTTTTCTATATCAATCATCGTAATATAAATAGATATCATATTTGATGAAGACGATGACGAAAATTCTACCATTTCAGGTCTACAGCCTAAATAGTTGCTTTACAAATATCCTAATAATTTGGTAAACTATTAAATAGTACTCAAACGACAAACTCTCAGGAAAGGTTGGAGGGGTCACACTGGTCCCAAATAAAATCCAATCTCCTTAGATTATAATAGTCCTTTTGAGAGAGTCTAGACCAATCGTAACTATCTAACTAGATTACCAAAGTTGTACAATCTAAATATTTAATAATTAGCGACTAACTTAGGAAATTCAAAACCTAGCGCTCTGACACCACTTATTGTGCGCAGCGAAAAATTAAACGACGGAAAATCAAAGGAATTCAAACACAACATTAGTGCTAGCTACTAAATAAATAAACAAATACAACTCAAAATAAATCTGAAAAATAAACAAATGGCAAAGTATAATATAATGCAAAGTGAAAATAAATAAAAGAAAGAACACACCCGAAATTTAGACATTTGAAAACTTTATATCAAATTCAAAATCTAAAGTTACCAGATATAATTTACAACCATACATATATACACAACCATCATCTATGTTATTCGACGTGGAATCCACAACAAAATTTTTTCCACGGACTCTGAAAACTCAAATTAGAAAATCTAAATTGTCAATTTTTAACAAAAATTCTCTAATTTTAAAAGTATGTCTATAAATAAAACTCAAACTTTTATAAATCAATAAATAAAAAATCCATAACAAATATAACAAATGATTCGAATGTAGTAGAAAAAAGAATTGACAAAACAATACATATATATTTAATCTCATATGAAAAATTAACTTCCTCATGAATATCGGTATCATTTTATTTTTTCATCTCTTTCTCATGTAAATTAAAATATTCCTCTTTTCATTTATTTTTTCTCTATAATTTTATTAAATATTAGAATTTATTTCTTTTTCACTCACCTTTTTTTTTTCCATCTTACGAAAATAAATTAAACGTCACTATAGTCCAATGCTACCTTGAAAACCTATCCAACCATTCTATAGAACATAGCGAAAAGTTCTAACTGTTAGGAACATAATCTTAAGAAAAATAATATTAAGATATAATCAAATCATAGATAGAGTTGAACCTACGAATTGCACTCAAATATATGGACATAGAAAATCAATCACAAATAGAGTTTTATTAAATGAAAGTAGCAGTATTTAACTTTTATTACCACAAAATAATGGTTATGATTTTTTATTTTTATTTTTAATACAAAATATTTGAACTATTTCATTTTCTCTTGAAATAGTGGATGTGGTGGAGGTACTGAGACTGGTACACATGAACAAAAGCCAAAAACACAAGTGGGTGTTGGATGAGGAAGAGGAAGACAATACTTTACACAATCTTTATTTGTTTTGCATTGGCTTCCAGTAGACCGTCCCATAGTTGTACCTACACAAATAAATAATATCATGTGTAGAAATAAAAATTAAAAAATAAAAAAAAATCTCATCAGTTATTTTTTTTTAATTTTTGCTGTCTGACTTTTTTTTTTGGTATATTTACTAATATTTTTAAATAATAAAAAATAAAGTTTAAATAAATGTTTAAAAATCAGAAATTGAAACCAATGTGATAATTTTTGAAAAAAAAAAAAATCTAAGCATGATCAGGTTGAAATTTAGGTGGATTTAGACCATCTTAAAAAAAAAAATCATAATTCTAAAATAAATTTAGACGAAAAGTTTAGATAAATGGATGGAAATATTTAAAATACGAATTTAATATATTTATTATTTGAAAATAATAATAATTTAACCGTTCTTAAATATAATTTTTAAATTGAAAATTAAATAAGAAAAATGTGAAAGTAGTCATACCAATTTAACTTTAAATAGGAAAAGTAATTTGAAAAAGTGGTTATTTTTAAAGCAAAAAGCCAAAAAATATTATAGCAAAAGAATCGATGAAAAGAAATGTCAGGAGAACCAATACGAACAGTTGTTTCACCATTTTTCTTTTATTTGTAGTTTTATGAGAATAAAAGGATGAGTTGTTTATGAAAGAACAATGCATATATAATATGGTAGATTTATTCATTTAACGGTATAAATTAATTGATTATTGATGGTCCATTATTTCCGTAGTATTTTATTTGGTTGAGGGGCAGTTTTTCTACCGTTTTATAATTTAATAATCATAAATAATGAAGTTTTTAGTATTTATTTAATTTAAAAGCATGAATAAAGTAACGACATTCATGACCTATGTTAATTATTATTCAATGCACACATGAAGAACCCAAGTATATAAATAGTGACTTTTGGTTATAAGTCTTTATGCCAACAAATATAAGTATTATTCATATAGCTTTCTATCAAATGATAATTCTCATTTTCTTAAATACAAACTTCATGGTAAAATGGATTCACATGAATAGAAATCCATTTACCTTGATATGATATGGAGCCGACACAATTATTAAACGGTTATAAATTTTATATACCAACACAATCGAATTAAAGATGAATTGCATAAATACAGTATGGTAATTTAATTAATAAATGGGTTATTACTCAATTCGATATGTTCACATAAAATTATCATTTTAATTTAATAATAAATAGGTTGACACGAATTTATAATCTTATTTAATAAAAAATTATAAATAAAATATCAAAATTTAAAATTATATATATATTTTTAATAAACAGATTAAATAACGCCAACAGAAACACACACGACACGATTACTGAATAGATTAAACCGTTTGAAATATTTGACGAGACGAAACGATTATAGTTCACACTAATTTTTAATAATTGGTTTTGTTTCGTGTTAACGTGTTGTGTGACATTGACAATCTATATTACCACCCTTGTACTCCATTATTCCATGTATCCAACATAATATCTACTATGTACATTTCATAATATTCCAAAATTCAATGTTGAATTTCACGCTTTATTTTTAAACCCATAAAATTGAATAAACGTCTTAAGTCAGTCATTTTAAATTTCTTTTAAATTTACAGATAACAATTTCTTTCAAATTCATGAATAACATGTGCAGAAGAGTTTAGATAAATAATGTCGTTAACATATAAAATGTAGTTATGAAATCACCGTTCTCATATTGTTTTACAACAAAGTAGGGTTCTTTTTATTCCATTCGAAACCATGATGTAGACATTTCTTATCGATGCTACTATACCAAACTCTGTACTCTCGGTGATTGTTTAGTCCATAAAGAGCTTCATGTAATTTGTATATTTACTTTTCTAACGCATTTGATTTAAAACCCTTCTAGCTAGGGATTGCAATAGGTAAGGTTTAGACGGGTAGGCCTAGGAGCGTAGCAAAGAATTTTTATAGGATCGATAATTTTGATATGGGTGCGGAGCGGATGATCGGATGGTTTTAACATCATTTTATTCTACGTTTAATGTAATATTTATAAGATTATCGTCCTATAGAATTGTCTATTAGTAAAAAAATTCAATTCAATAATAATTGAGTGAACAGCCGCTGTGTGGTTTTCCAGTATTCAATTCAAGTTTAGACAAAGATGAATTTATTTGTTAAAAATTAACATTAAACATATGGAAAATAATACTAGTATTTCATTTAATATATTTTAGAATATAATTATTTATTTTTTTAAATGAAAATATTTTCAACTATATATATATATATATATATTTTTTTTTTGTGTATTTATTGTTTTCAATTGTGAAACTAAAATATTTTCATTTTGGGGTTGTGATAATAGTAAGATTTTTTTCCTTTTTTTTTTTTTAATGCGGGTCTGCCAAGCTTGTAAAAAGCCAGTACGAGTCGGATTAGGGTTGAAATATAGCAGCCTGTATAACTAGTGAGCCTTTTCAGCCTTGGTTATTTTAGGCCGGACCCGTTTAAGTTCTCAAAGGTCGGGTCGGACCGACTCTATTTTCACCTCTAAACTTATGTTCCCATGTTCAAAAGGAAAATTGATAACAAAATATCCATTTACAAAAGTAGTATTTGAATCTCCATTATTTTTACAAAGAGTTCAAGTACACATATGTGTATTTATTCATTCATCTAGTGAACCCTTTTACTATTTTATGACTTTGGCTGACCAATCCGCGAGATAGTCTCATGCATGTTTGTTGTCAGTTCGAAATGTTGATTTTTCTAAATTGCTAGCACAAATTACTCGGCTTCGAGCTCATTAATGTTTCAGATTACCCTATCAAAAGTATAAGACTTGATAATGTTGGTGATTTTACATCTTAAACATTAAAATAAAATTTTAAAATTTAGTGGAGCTCTAAGAGACCGGTCTAATAGAAATGATTCGCCGATTTTTAATTTCATTGAATCTCCCTCGTTAAACAACTAATCGTTAAGAAACCAGCACTGTTAGACTCGTCTCTTAAAACTCTACTAAAATTAAAATTTTTCTTTACAAAATCTTAACGTTTTTTACCTGACAGTAGAAAAAAAAATTGAAACTATTATGTTTTTTTAAAAAAAAAAATCTGAAATTTAGTGTAATTGTGTTTGGAATTAACTCATTATATTAGGCTTCATTTTATTCGGACAAAATTAAATTGAACCCCCATTAAAAAAAAAGGATAAAACAATTAAAAGTTTCATTAGATGGGTAGAGTACAAATGGTAAACACTTATTCACTACAAAACCCTAATTGTTATATTTATTTATTACAAAATAAAAGATCTATCTCATTTTGCGATGAAGTTTAGGAGCTGGAGGTACGGGTACACATGAACAGAAGCCAATAACACAGGTTGGTGTTGGATGTGGTAGAGGAAGACAATACTTTTCACAGTCTTGGTTTGTTTTGCATTGATCTCCTCTAGGCTGTCCCATTGCTGTACCTACATAAATAAATAATTTCATTAAAAATATCAAAATTAGACATTTATTTTTTTCTTTCAAAAACATACTAAATATTTATAAATTAAAATTATATTTAAATTTGTAAACCAAATTCAAAGAGTGAGTTAAATTTGAACCGTTCTCGTAATATATAATAAAATTTAAATATATATGAAATGATTATTCTAAAAATTAAAATAAAAAAAATCAGATACCAAAAGTATTGATGAGAAGAAATGCTAAGAAAAACAATGTGAGGGACTGCTTCTCCATTTTTTTTTCTTTTTTGTATTGTGTTAATAAAGATGAGAATTGTTGTGGGTATGTAAAACCATTGGTGCCTACATACATATATATACATAACATGTGGTCACGGTGTATTAACTATTAATCCTCCATTTTACAGATTTACATATACATTCATTTATTGTAAATACATTTATATTATATTATAATTACTTTTTTAATTTGTAATTATACTTCTACTTATAAGGATATTAAATATAACATATTTTAATATTATTTATAATTATAATATGGCTTCTAATAATGTTTCCTATTCTATAATTTATATTTTCAAATATTAGGAATTTTTCTTTTAGACTAATAGTTATAGTTATTTCTTTATTTTTTATATTTAAATTTTATTAAAAATAGACTAAATTAAAGGTTTTTTTTTTCTTTTTTATTTATTTATTTTTAAATTATTAATCCATTTCATGACTCTGAATACACATTTGGATGTGCTTTTATACATCAATCTATGCGGTGAGATGTAATAATAAATGAAAAAAAATGACACCTTTTGATTTTCCAAATATAGGGTGAGTCTTAATTGTTAAATTGAGATGATGAATACAAATAAAGACTAATTTATTGCTATTGAAAAACTTAATGTCATACCAAATACACATTTACCTATATTTTTCATGCTTTGTAATAATGAAATTCACTTATTTATCAATTTATACATTCCTTATCAATTTATCACATGGGCTATAGATATTCAGATGCTTAGAAAATTAATCATTTCATTATAAGCCGTATATACAAACACCATATGACTATATAAAATATACCATCTTGGTATATAGTCGTTGGATTAAAAATAAGGCACATAAAATTTAAGAAAATATGGAAATACATAAATTTCATTAACTAAATGGTGTTTTTATAAGGACAGGTAAAGTACATACATGTTACATATTCAATGAAAATAAGGCAGTTAGCGAAGAATCCTATATATATATCATTTGAGGACAAAGTATATACATATTTAATATCATTTCATTAGAGAAAAGTACATACATATTTAATATCATTTCATTAGAGAGAAGATGGACGAGAAGGTAATATTTCTGAAAAAGGTTGATTAAAGTAATTGGTGTAGATTTTCGCTAACTAAAATTGCTGAGTAGAGAAGTTCGAATGGTGTAGAGATGATATGAGCATCACGAAATATTGGCCAAGTGGGAAAATGTTGGGATTGTCTCATACTTTGAAGTCAGTCCGATTCCAGAATGTTGCTCGTCGCTGAATTGGCGGAGTTGGAGCATTGCTTCGAGAGGAAACTACATGATACACATGCTCGGCTCTGAGGGGTAGTGAGAGGGGCGACCACTGGGGGTCCCGCGTGGAGGGGCTGTCAGAGCCGGAGATATGCTAAAATTTTTAAACAAAAAGATGCATATTGATGTTATTTTAAACAAAAAAAAATTAATTACTGAAATTGTATTAATTTGATGTAACCGGACTAGTTTTATATTACTGTTAATTTTGGTTTGTAGTATCTAATTTGTTTATCTCATAGACCGTCATGTTAATTTATAGTATTGAATACTAATACTCATGTTTACCCTATTCATGGTCATGCTAAAAAAAATAAAATAAAATAATATTGTATCATATTTTTCAGGGGCCTCCAAAAATATAGAGACCGGTGCTGATGATACATTTTGTTAGTTCTAAGTTCTGTTAGTAATATTATGTTCTTCAGTTACTGATGAGTTTTAGGCTTTTGGGTTCAAGGGTGTTCTTTAGACTTATGTCTAAGTTGCTAGGTTTTCTAGTAACTATTTAAAATGCTAGGATTTCTAGCCACCTTGTAAGAGAGATTGAAAAAGGACTTTGATGTGATTTGGTTGTAATTTGAGAGACAATCAATAAAATCATCAGAAAAGCTGGAAGTAACCAATATTGTGTGAACTTGGATAAACCGGTGTTCTTATTATTTTTCGCTTTTCTTCTCTGATAATTTGTGACTTTGTATTATATTTTAACTTTGGTTTCAACGTATAATGAAATTGTCCTAAAAAGGATAAAAGTTGCTTTCTCCCGTTAATTTTTCAACAAAAATTCAAACATTTGTTTTTCTTAATTTTCGAAAACTAAATTATTTATCACTAAATTTATTAAAATAAATAGTAAATTTATCTTTAATAAATTCATAAACTAATAAAAAAGTCAATTTACCAAACATCTTTGAAGTATATCACATATATTTAAGTAGGGGGTATGAAAATGTGTAATGACACGACGGATCGATACGAACCCGCTAAAATAAATGGATAATTGGTTGAAGTTAAAATGAATTTCGACTTATTGGCAACACGATTCGTTTTTCACGATTATAAATAGGTTGAATCAAATTTCATTAATAGATTAATGTGTGAACCCGCTTAACTATACTAAAAAAAAATTATCTATATATATGGGAGAAAAAACTAATAATTTTATAATATATACTTAACCACATAAATACTAATATCAAAAAATATATATTGATCTTACCGATATTTTTTCAGTAAAATAATACTTCTTATATCTATTGAAATACCTTTTATTCGAATTATTTAATAATATTATTATTATTATTTTTGATATAAATACTAAATTAGAATTCAACTTGAAGATTAATACAGTTGAAAACGAATTTGATAATAAATGGGATGAGTGGAGGATAAATGAATTAACACGATCATGACACGAATTCGATTAAATCATTTATAAACGAAAATGATTGAGTTTAGTGTAACACGACCAGCTCTATATTTTTGGAGGCCCCTGGCAAATGTGATACAATGAGCCCCTTCAAGATATAAATTTTTTAATTTTTAGCATGACCACGAAAAGGGTAAACATGAGTACTGGTATTCAATATTATAAATTAACATGACGATCATGAGATAAACAAATTCTATACTACAAACCAAAATAATCCAATTTCAATAATTAACTTTAAAAAAAAAAAAATACCAAATTGCGTTTTTTATTTAAAATTTTTGGCTCACCTCCGGCTCGAAGGGCCCTCCACCACGCGGGGCCCCTGGCGGTCACCCCTCCGGCCACCCCTCAGAGCCGGACCTGGACACGACCTGTTAACGTTTTGACAAATCTATAAATAATGGAATTATTATGAATTGAAGTTTAACAACAAATAAAATTGATAACAATTTAATATGTTAAATAGTAAATATAATGCTATTAAACCATATCTATTTTCATTTCATTCGAACAAAATTAAATTTGACCCACGTTTTTAAAAAAAAAAAAAAGTTGAATAAAACAATTGAGATTTTCATGAGATGGAATACAAACATTAAACACTGATTCGCTACAAAACCCTGATTGTTATATTTATTTGTTACAAAATACAAGATTTATTTCATTTTGCGATGGGGCGGAGGAGGCGGAGGCATCGGCAGACATGAACAAACGCCAAAAACACAAGTGGGTGTTGGAAGAGGAAGAGGAACAGGAAGACAATACTTTTCACAATCCTTGTTTGTTTTGCATTGATTTCCCCAGTGTTGTCCCGTTGTCATACCTACACAAATAAAATAAATAATTTTATTAGGGATATCAAACGAGCTTTTACTATTTTGAATGAAATTGACAATCCATAAATTTAAATTCACTGATTTAACAAAATTTGAAGTTTAAATTTTGTTTAAAACAGATTAAATATTTTATAATTATTTTACGTTAAACTTAATTAAAATTTTAAGCAGATTAAATTTAAATCGTTTATAATATGTAAAATTTAATTTAAATACTAAAATAATTTGCAGATTAAATTTAAATCGTTTATAATATGTAAAATTTAATTTAAATACTAAAATAATTTAAAAAAAAATGCGGATTCTAAAATTTTTAAGAAGTTTAAAAAAAAAATCAAATACCAAAAATATTGATGAGAAGAAATGCGAAGAAAAAGGAGGTGAGGGAATTTTTCTCCTTTTTTTTTTCTCTTTTGAATTATGTTAATAAAGATGAAAATTGTTGTGTATGTAAAATTTATATATATATATATATATATATATATATATATATATATATAATCCTCCATTTTACAGATTTACATAAATGTATAAATTTGTATCACATTATTTTATTAATTTATAACTATACTTCCATTTATAAGGATATTAAATAAAACATACTTTATCATTATTTTTAATTATAATATGGCTTACAATAATGTTTCCTATTTTATAATTTATATTGTGAAATAATAAATAAAATATTATCATTATGAATTTTTATTCTAGTTTTTTTAGGTTTTTTTTTTTTTTTTTTATAAATTTAATCTAGTTTTTGTTTTGCCTTTTATTTTATTTTAAAGTTTTATGATATTAAAAAAAAACTTAATAAAAATTTAGACTAATAGTTTAGTTATAGTAACTCCTTTATATTTAATTTAATATGTGGATTAAAATTAGTAGTTATATAAAATGATTTTTCTTTTTTAAAAAAAAATATTAAAAAAAATTTAAATTGTTCTCTTCTTTTATTTATTTATTTTTTAAATTATGCTTTCATTACATGAACCATAAATGAAATATCATATTTGGATATGTCAGTCAACATGGTGAGATATAATTGTAAATGAAATAAAGTGACACCTTATGATCTACCAAATATAGGTTGAGCCTTAATTGTTAATAGGAAATTGAGATGGTCAATACAAACGAAGACTAATTCAATGCTATTGAAAAACTAATGTCATACCAAATATACATTTAGCTGTATTTGGCACGCTCTATAATAATATAGACTTATTTACTAGTGAAATTGGTAATTATATACTTCTATTTTATTTTTTTTTAGTGAAAATTAAATAAAACAGGTCATCTAAAATTTGAGTTTTATTTGTAGGTCTATTTCTAATTTTTTACAAAATAATTTTCGAGAAAATTTGTTTGCATCCCATAGTCCATACTGACGATTTTACTTTTAACTTAAAATTTTAATTTCAACGATGTCATTCGTATCTATCTTTACAAATTCAGAAAATTGTTCATTCATCATTAGAAATAAAATAACTAGTAATTAATTTTATGTGATTACGGATCACACCGGTATGATTACGGATCACACGGGTATGATTACGGATCACAAATTTGTGAAGTAATCGATTTTTAAAAAACTTTAAATTTAGAGTAAAATGAGAAACACAACCTAAAAGGTGCATTCCAAATTTTATAAAATTTATATTTGATTGAAATTGGACTTATAAATAAAATTCAAAATTGAAAAAATTCATATATTAAAAGAGTTTTTTTTTTTTTTTTTTTAAAAAAAATGTAATTTAAATATTGACTAAAATAATCCAATTCAATAATAGAGTTTCACAAGTAATTTCCAAAAAAAAGAGGTTTCAGAAAGTGAGGGAATAGATAAAAGCTCATATAATGTGAGAACCCTCGACTTGAATACCCATAATTGCATGAAGACATATAAAAGAAAAAATTATAAAATATGAACATTTGAAATTTTAATTTTAAATAAATAAATTATTCAAATTTTATTTAAGTTTATAAATATTTGAAAGTTAAAATTTAAAAAGAAAAAACAAATTGACCAATATACTTTCAAAAACGCGTTTCACGACATCACCAACCTATGAAGTGCGCTTCACTAGCATTAAGTTAGCTGATGAAGCGCACTCCATACGCTGGTGAGATTGTAAAGCGTAATTATAAGAGTATGGTGGTCAATTTAATTTTTTTTTTTAATATTTTTATAATTTCAAACTTTCAAAAATTTATAAACTTAAAATAAAGTTTAAATGATTTATTAATTTAAAATTACAATTTCAAATGGGTAAAAGTCAAATAATCTCAACATCAAAATCAAAGTTGTGTCCGATCTAGGGTTCAAACTAATTGAAGGTCCAAGGTTTCACTATTTTCGTTTTTGAAAAATTGTCTATAATATAATTGAAAATTAGCTCTGCTAAAGTGTATGTTTGGCACAAGTTTATTTTATTTTATTTTATTTTTAATCACAATTTATAGTTATATATATATATATATTTAAAACTCTGATGACTTTTAAAATTTGTGTTTGGCTCACCAACTAATAATTTAGTGTTTAAAGTTTTTAATAAGATTTTAAAAACGCGGATGAAACTAATGTTTATAAAGTAATTATAAAATTATTCCAACATTATCCTATACAATTATACTTGTTAATTAGACTTATTATTATAATAATTATTATTATATAAATAATTATTAAAAATCTCTTTATTATTATTTTTATTAAAAATTTAAAAGTAATTCCATTATTCTTTTATAAAATAATAAATTAATCAATTTTATTAGTTTCCATATGATTTTAAAAATTGATTTCTTCAATTTTAATTAAGAAAATAATGATATATTTATACTACAGTATAACTTCGATAAATTAATAACCTCGCTAAAATAATAATTTTCTCTAGTCCCGAATCGGGATCAACGTGGTAAATTAATAATTTGCTAAATTTATAAGATAATAAAAAAAAATAAATTCATATAGGTCCTATTTGATATATAAATTAATAATTCATCTGTATCAAAATATTTCATACATAATACATAAGTAAACTAAATAAGTTTATGAAAATATGAATTCAATGTTGTTTGTTTATTTTTGAAATTAATAGCACCTTGAATCTCATCTCTAACCCTTCTTACTGCATTAAGAATATCAGGTGTAATATTCTCATATTGTAAAAGAAAGTGATGTAAGGTGATTGTTGCTTTCAGAGCATCTTTGTGCGAAATTGGTTCTAATTCTACACCATCATCTTCCACTTCATCTTCTTTATGTGTTTCCATAACACTCTCAATTATTTGTTCATCCGTAGGTAGCTCAGAACTCGTATCATTTTCTCCCGGATAATTCAAAACATCTTTAACATTCATTTCATTTCGATACTTCAATCCATTGATTAGATTCTGCAATTGTTGTAAGCCATCATTATTCATTTGTTCTTGATTTTTGGAGGATTCATCATCTAACAACCTAAGTTTACAATGCTTAAAACAATTTGCAATTGTGCTTGAGTTGACATCCATTTTCCATGTCGAGATTGCAAGATTCATTGTATCTAAAACATTAATCTTTTCTGAATTTGAGATCTCAATTTCATAACCCTCCAAAAGATTTTATTTAGATATAAATAGAATATTGAAAATGTATCAGTAAAATTACATGAAATTTGTTAAGTATGCATAATTAATAGTGAATGTAGAAATTAGTTTTCATGTACACCTAGGTACGTTCATAATATGAACCCAAAAAGTATATAATTTGTAAATTAATAATTATTAATTTATACAATTAATTATTACATCGCTAAATTAATAAAATTTGACGTCCCAACAGTATTAATTTATCAAGGTTATACTGTATGTCCATTTATGTCATTTAAGTTTTATAAACTAATTAAACCGCTAGTTTTATCAAATATTATTTACTGAAAACACTAGTTGAAGCGCTAGTCGACAAACACTACTTAAAAATACTAAAAATGAAAAGAAAAAGTTAGACGTTGTGAAAAATGTTAAATGCCGGAAAAAGAGCTGTTGGTGCCAAACATAGTCAAAATGGAAAAACAATACAGTATTAATAAAATAATAATTAAATAGTGATTTTTTTTAAGAAAAAAAATATAAATAGAGTTTTAAAGTTGAGATAGGATTATAATAAATTACCTAAGGGGGAGGTTTGGATAGTATGGGTGAGAGGGGATAGATGCCACTGCATCCCATTGGTTTCCATAAAAATGAATAAATAATTCAAATAATGGTAATTGAGGAAATCTCTTTCATTTATTTTTAATCCATATTTAACCATCCATCCAAACATATCCTTAAATAATTCAAATAAATAATCACTAATCAATGTGAGATTCAAATAACAATGGCCAAATTTGAATGGAATCGTGATATATATATATATATATATATATATTTATTTGAATTAAACCACTTGTTAGGTTACTTAAAATTTTGTGTGGGATTTTATTATTTAATTTATAATGGAGTTTCATTGTAATGTCTCAGTGGATTCTTTAGCCGCATCCGAAAATCACATTTAAAAAATCACTCGAATTTGACATAAAAGAAATAATATATGTATATTTATTTATTAATTAAAAAGAATATTAAACTTCTCTTACCAAAAACATAGCAAATACTACTGGTGGGAAAAAGACCGAGATCGAATTAAACCGAACAAAATTGAATAAAAATCATATTTTGATTCGGTTTTTTATGATTTCAATTTGATCTGATTTTCCGTTTAAAAACCTAATCGAATTAGGTTTGATTCGAATCTTTGTAATCAATTTGGTTTTACCAGAATAAAATAAAATAATATATATAATTCGGGTTTTTATAATTAGATCTCAATTCTGAATGGAAATTAAGATATTATGCTGACTTATTGGTATTTTAGAGTTAAAATATTTTTTATTTGTTTGAAAAAAATGTCCGATAATCTAGTTGTGAAGTCCATAAGTTCAAAATCGAATTGAATCAAAACTTTTTATTCCATTGAATTCGGTTTGCACATTTAATTGAATTCGGTTTGAATTACCAAATTGAAAAATTAATATTATTGGATTTGATTTTCTTAAAAACCGGATCCTATTGCCCACCGTACACCCACTCCTAGCAAATACACCCTTCCTAACAACTTTATAATACGTAACTTTTTTCTCCTAAATCACTCGATGATCTCACATTTCATTTCAAATATATATATATATATATATATATATATCCCATTTAAAATTAATAAAAGATATTTATAATATAAATTTCATAACATTTAATATAATTAACTTCTCCATTGTGTTATTAACTCCGTTAAATTGTATTATCAACTCTACAGATTTAGGATAAACGTGGTTTGTTATATCTCAAAATTAGAGAGCTTGTTCTAGACCAGTGAATTGTCAATTGGAGCTCTGTTGGGATATATAGCTCCATTTCCAACACTCTTATTTGCAGGACAATTTTGTGTAATATTTTCTTACTTTCTTCGTGTACTGAAATTATTGCCGTAGAATTGAGAATACGTGAACTTCGCGTCTATTGGAGGTTTACGACGTAAATTTTATTGTGTTCTATTCTTTATTATTATTGCTGTTTCTGGTTGATTATTTGTTTTGTATACTGGTGGATTAAACTTTCCATCAACCGAAGAGAACTTGCTCAAAAACAAAAGTCAACATTTATTCCTTCATTAAAAAAGTCCATTGGATTTGTCCAGAAACATAAACATATTCTAGGGTTTGCAATAGCAGTAACCTGAAATACAAGTGGGTTTTAGAAATGGAGGAGGAATACAATAAGGTCCACAGTCAGCATCGCGTTTGCAGTAATTTCCAACAACTGGTGGTTTAGGCAACTTTTTGCATTTGCAGATCCCCAATATACATGTTGGTGTTGGATTCGGAACACCAGCACAATGCTTTTCACAATCCTGGTTCTTCTTGCAGTCACCCGCATCTTCTTCTTCCATCTTCATACCATCAATATTCATGAGTAGAAGTGCCAAGAAAACCAATATGACTGAATGTTTCTTCATTTTTTAATTTTACTTTTTTTTTTTTTTTTTTTTTTTTTTTTTTTTTTTTTTTTTAAAAGAAGAAGAAGGATATGAATATATAATGAGTATTTTATTTCATCTGGAGTAATTAATTCATCAGTTGTTTCAATAGATTTACAAATATCTTCATTTATCATATGTGAGATTAATGCATCTTTGTTTATTGTATGGATATATTAATGTTATTTATGATATTTATTCAACATTGCTGTTAGTCAGATTATTATTATTTTTTAATGGACACTCAAACTCTTAATGCAGAAGCTGAAAATGGAAAGGGGTTTCAAAATCATAGGGTTAACAAATTATATATATATATATATATATATATATATATATACTTAAATGGTATAATAGTGAAAATTTTGATGCTCTAGGAGCAGCTTTTGTATTTTTACATTTTGCACATCCATATCAGCAAAAGCAATCATATTCTATATTTTATCTCTTTATATATTTATTTTTATTTATATTTAAAAATGCAATCCATAACAACTTTAAAGCCATCAATCATAAATCATGTTAGGTCATCAGCTCATGGTTGATACCCTAATAAGTACATTGAAAAGTTGATGCGGATCACGAAAAAAATGGTTAAGATGAGTGATATTTTCTACCATCAACTTACAATATATAACATTAATATTATAAAATTACATTTAATATAATTTTAATTTTATAATTATTAAAAATATTAAAATTACTTAATTAATTTTTTAATTCTCTACAAATTGTTTAAGGCTAAATGGAACTGAAAATGGACCAGAAGTGCATAGTTGCCGAAATTTCATGTGGAATACATAGGACTATTTTCTATTAACATGCATAGATGTTTCATGACTAACATGTATACCATCAAGAATCTGTCTATTTATATGCACATAAGGGCTCGTTTGGTTCACCGTATAAGATACAGGATAGTATTATAATATACTATCCTCTCTCATATCTAGCATCTGGCTAATTAATGGAACGTGATAAAGTTATACGATTCTCTTTATTATACGGTTGACACATGATAAAATAATCCTCAACGAAAGTTATGATAATTTTATCCTATAATGACCGTATTAGAATTTTTACCATTTTAATCTTATTTCTATATTTATAATGGGATGGTAATTGGTTAGGTTTGAGCTTATCATCTCAAACCCGAATACTTAACGGGTTCGGGTCGACCCATGAGCCTACTTGAATATAAAATAATTAATTTTTTTAAAAAAAATTATATTATTAATTTTTTAAACTTTAATCACTATTAAATATAGTTGTTAGTTAAAATATTCTTTCTAATTTAATTTGTTTTAAAAATAAAATTTAATTATTTTTTAAAATTTTAAATATATTTAATTATTTATTTATTTTATTGTAGCGGATTCGGGTAAATCCACGGCTAATCAATACGATTGACACATAAATTCTCTAGGGATATTTTGGTATTTTACATTATTATCCTATCACTTAATCATTGTTACCAAATACAAGTTTAGTATTACTTTATCCTATCAAGTTGCTTATACGATTACCAACCAAACATAATTTTGTATAACATTATCCTTATACAAAACTATTTATCCTTCTTCAATTCTTTATACTATCATGTTCCTATCCAATACGGTGAGCCAAATGAGCCCTAAGTATCAATAATATCTATTAAATGATACAAAATGACGAACATGATGAGTTTCGTCATTCTTCAACTTTAAGAACCTAAATAATAGATAGGTTGCCGAAGTATAATGGCGAATAGTTGTTGAAAGGCTCAAATCAACAGAAAGGTTGACAAGTAAGATTTTGAGCCATTATCGAGATGTCTCCTTCGCCATTTCAAAAATCTTTTTGGTAGAAAGGTTGTCGAGCTAATGATGCAGAGATGTCGAGCCCAGGCCTTCGTCATTTGGGATTTTGATGAATGGCGAGACTTGCCGAACTTGTATACCGAAAAATTTTTGTTTCCAGGGCGCTACCCCAGAATCCCCGGTTAGTTGGATTATTAGACAACAAAACTTTCTAAAGTCATTACAAAATCAATGATGTTCCAAACTAAGGCATCAGGTAAAGAGAAGTCTAGTTTAGGTTTCAACTCCCAATTAGGAATTAAGAGAGTTGAAAAATATAATATAGCAATTTACATCCTTTTTAAATAAATTCAAGATATACAAAAATGTTTCAAATTAAATCAAAAGTTGGTGCATGAAATGGATAATCTTCCTAAAGGTCACCCTACCCTTCGAAAGTTATGCTCGATCACTTGTGGTTACTATTCAAAAAGAAGAAATAAACAAACAAAAATAGAAAATAACGAGGGTAGCCTATCAGATTCCTAGTTTGCAATTTCATATCCAAACAATTACACAGAAAATGCTTTAACCTCAAATAATTGGATGAGCAAGCAAATGTATCCTAAGAACTTGCCAAAGTTCCTAAATCAATTAAGAAATCCTATACAAGCATATCAATCAAGCAAAACAAGTCAAACAATCAAAATCACCCGTTCACACTTGATTTTCGATGTTACCGAACTGACACCGAATTGTTACCAAATTAAAATTCGGCAAACTGCAAGACAATTTATACTAAGTGTCTGAACGAATAAGATATCGAGTTAAATTCCGAATTATAACTCGGTAATCCAAGTTAAAGACTGCACAAGCCTCTAACTGAATTACTTATTGAGTTGCATACCCAATTGCAGCTTGGTAACGAGAGAAATAGATTACACCCCGTTCGTAACCAAACTTGTACCGAGCTAGTTATCAAATTATAGCTTGGTAACTAGGAAGATATACCCACCTAATCTCTGATTGAATTATCTAATGAGCTAGTTACTGAATTGTAATTTGGTAACCAAAGGGACAGCCTACACCTAGTTGTTACTCGAGTTACATACCGAGCTTCATACCAAACTGTAACTCGGTAACTTATTGAAAAATCACTCTAGAATGCTTAAATAGCAGGTACCGAATTTTTATCATATTACTTTCTAAGTTGTAATTCGATTAGACAACGAAAAAATACTCAAGAATGTCAGGTTTAATGCTTACCGAATTGGTACTGAATTATAGTTTGGTAGCATACAATTAAAAGAGTCTAGAGAAGCTAGGCAGCTTTCGCCATATTGCCACTTTCTTGCTTTTATAGGTTTGAGAGTTAGAACAGGAAATTTTGAGGGTTAGAGAATTGATACCTAATTATCAATTTGGTACATTACAAAATTTGCCTTGTTTTAAAGCAAACTGAAACTTGCACAATCCAAAATAATTCCCAACATTCAAGCAACATCTCAAGTGTAAAGGAATCACCCAAAAAGGCATCAAATGGTGTCCAAACACCAATAAATCATTTAAACAACATCAATTATCACCTTATTTTATTTTAAATCATTGAATTTTAAATTTCTCTAAGTATAACACTACCATGAACACTTAGCCATTAACATACCAAATTTCTATTAGTCCTTTAAATACTTATTTTAAACTTCATAATAACAAGTGTAATGATTTATTTTGGTGTATGAACTGCATATAACTAGTCTTGATCAATTTATACCATGTATTACTAATCATCACCAAGTTATCAAATTTTTATATCATTGCCTAGAAATAAACAACAGATTTGAAAATGGAAAATACAATATGGACTGATATTCCAAGCAGCAAGCCCGTAATTGAATCGAAGTTCCAAGCCGAACCTCCTAACATTGCAAGAGTGTTTCGGAGCCGTAGTGGATCGTCATCTCGAGCCGGATAAATCCACAAACAAGCCGAATAAATCCATAAACAAGTAGGATTTATCCCTCCGTAAGTGAACAATCTTCGCCCATGTGGTTATAAGCTAACCACGATATTTTCGTAGATCGAAGTACTTCTAGATTCCCTAAGCATGTCATATATTCTACATCTAGAGTTAGTTTAAGGGAATTAAGTTATTTAACTTTAATTATCAAACAAAGAACCACTAAAATCATTTTAGTCAATGTTAAGCCCCTCGTAGAGGGTATTAATAGTTAGGCATCAAATTTATGTAGCTTTAACCATTTTTGCCAATAACCACTTAATTATCAATTCTTCTAACTCAATCATCAAACACTCATTTTATCATCGATAGTCATCAATACTATAAAAAAAAAATAAGTTCCATATATTCCAATCCAATCTCACCATTTTCACCTAATATAGCATTTAATTATTGAGTGACTAATCAAGGAACCTAAATATGATTCTAATGCAATTTTTTAATCTAAAAACAAACATCAATCCATATATATATATATATATATATATATATACACATCTTGGAGCAGTTGTAGTGTAGATGATTGTTGGAGTGGTTTTAGATGATTGATATGCATTTTGATTTGCATATGTTCCTTGCTCCAATTGAATGGTCTTGTCATTTAGAAAAGGGATATTTTTTTTATAGGCCATAAAAAGTTTACTATACAATTATAGCCCATTTTTATAAAGTTTGCAAAACTAAAGTTTAATTTTTACTCCATAGGCCATTCACAGACTTTGACCGTAATTCACTGACTGTGACCGTAATTCACAGCATCTGTGAATTGTAAAGATTCAGGGGTATTTTGAGAAACTTGGCCTATGGAGTGAAAATTAAACTTTTAAAAGCTTATTTTTGTATGTTTTTCAAAACAGGCTTATAATTGTATTTTGAACTTTAAAAAACCCATTTGAAAGAATTTTCACTTTTGAAAAAAGAAAACCAACAATCAGCTTGGAATCTCATTGATTAAAGTAAAGTGTTAATATATACATATTTATAAATTATTAGTTTTATCCATTATTACTCCCATTTATTTAATTTTTTTAAAAATAAATTTAAAAAATGAGTTATTATATATAGTATTAATTAACTACAACTTTCATGAAAACAAGTTAAAATTAATATACTTTCCTAGTACACTTTATATTTTTAAATTACACTTTTGAATTGAAAATTAATCATTATATTTTATGAACAAAGTAAAGTATATAATCAAAATTTAAGTATTTATATATATATTGAAACAATTTAATATTAAAATAATATCCATGAGTTAATTTTGTATCATTTTATTCCTATATTAGGGTGGAAACTAGTGCATGAAACACAATAAATTCTTTTATTTCTAATTATCACATGAATTAGGTAAGTTTTTTTTTTTTTTTTTTTTGAGTAAATCTGCTAGAACTCAAAAATAAGTATGAAAGAGATGATTTTGGTTTTCCCACTGTCCTATGCTTGATTTAAACAGAATATATTATGCTGAATTAAATTAAAAAAAATATTTTAAAATCATGATTTACCATTCTTCATGTGTTTAATTAAATAATTTTTTAAAAATAAAAGTTATATACTAATTAAAATTCTGATTCACACTATAAAATTAATTTGGTAGCAATAATTCTCCATTTACATTGAACCCTTCAGAGTCGCTCCTTAACTCCCACACGTTAGTATGATATTATTTGTTTAGAGTCAAAGTTGACCCCGCACAGATTTATTCTTGATACCATCACCTAAAAGGCCTTACACTAATAGTGTTTTCTAGAGGCTTTATATATATATATATATATATATGTCATTATCTTATTATATTAGCGATGAGGTATTGGATTTGACACCCAACCATTTATATAATATTAATAATCATCTTTTAGTTTTTAGATCAACTTTTAGTTTTCAAATGATCCTATCATCTCCCAATCTTTCTTCTTTCATTGATATTTGATTTTATATGACTTTTATGAATGTTGCCTTCATTATCTAACAAATTTCATCAACTAAATATCACAATGAAAATAATGTAGTGTAGTTAATCTCCGTGTAGTCTAATAGTAAGTTAATTTTATAATATTTTTCTTTTCGAATTATGAGTGTGAATAATAATGAAAATGAATTTTAAAAACATATAGCATATTTTAAGATTTGTAAAAAATTTTATTTAAAAAATAATATAAATCTAATTAATTTCAATAAATTTATTTATAGAAATAAAAAATTATTCGAAATAAACATTTTTCTTTTAAAAATAACAAATATAAATTAAATTCAAATAATAGTTGCTTGGTACAAACTTACATTTAAACGCATAATAAATTTTGAGAATAGAAGGTAGGGTAGGATTACATTTGAGTTTAAACATGTTTCATATTTACTTGAAGAGAGATGGAATGAACGAAATCATCTCCAATGTGAATTTTATGTTCACCCACAGGGATTTTTTGAATACCAAATTCATCGACAACACTTAAATGCTCACAGATATGAAAATCAACTTTAACGGTTTGTTTTGATCTGGCTGGAATGTGAACTTTTTGAAAACCAATAAGCTGCTTGCTTGCATATCCATTCTCATTCGGAGGGGAGGAGAATACAAAAACTGTGTGAGTTCCATCCATGTCTCCGTCATTTTTGACATCGATGTGGACATCCATTGACGGTGTGTTACAATTTGTGTCCAAAACTTTAATTTCATTACTTGAAATATTAGAGGTGTCTAGCCTTGTTGTGAGAGGCATAGAGATGAGTTTTGGAGGTGCTTTAACCAATGCATGACTAAATTTAGTGTAGCTCAATCCATATCCAAATGGGAACACGACTGGACCTTTATAGAATCTGTAAGTTCTACCTGGATATCCTGTTATCGGGTTTGCTCTTAGATCCATGGTTGTCATTGGTAAATTTGTTAAATAACCTTGTGGATACCATGTATTGGGAAGCTTTCCACCTGCAATGAATTTTTTTTGATTATATTGAAATATGTATTGTTTCAATAATCGTACCATTTATGCTTATCTAACATTATAAGAAATATTTATAAGTTTATATTAAAGAGGATATTTGAATAAATCGTTAAAGATCTTGAAAATATTTGTAATTTACCTGGATTTGTTGTTCCAAATAAGACATCAGCAATGGCAGCGCCACCAGCTTGACCGGGAAAACCAACCCATAAAATGGCACTGATTTTCGGATCATCTCTAGCAAAAGAAACATCAACAGGACCACCACACATCAATACCAAAATAGTTGGGCCTCTGGAGGCCATGGAAACTCGAGAAACAAGCTCTTGTTGATGTCCAGGTAATAGTAGTCCAAGTCGATCTTTGAATTCCGCTTCTATTGTCTGATCCAGACCTATTACTAAGATCGTTGCATCTGCTTGACGAGCTGCTAACTCAGCTCTCCCAAAAAGCTCATTATCAATGCACGCCACATCTTTACAGCCTATTTCGTGAATTGTTCTAGCATACCTTGTAATTCCTTGAAGTGGACTAGTATAACTACATGCAACACCTGCATAGTTTCCAATCATTGTCACAGTAACATCAGAATTTGGTCCAATAACAGCTATATTGTGGTGAATTGCAGTGTTAAGTGGTAAGGCCTGTCCAAAATTTTTCAACAAAACAATGCCTTGCCCGGCCGCTTCTAAAGCTAATTGTTGGTGGTTTGGGGTGCATACATCTCTTGGACCAAGATTTCCATATTTATTTGCTGGCCCATCAAACATCCCTAACCTCATTTGGACTCTTATTATGTTGGCTAAGGCTAGGTTGACATCATCTTCACGTAGTAATCCTTTTTGTATAACACTCGAGGTGTAGATTGCCAAATAAGGCCCACAATCCAAGTCCAAACCTGTGAGATTCATTCTATTAGATTTTAAATTACTTATATATGATAAAAGACCTAAATCAATAAAATTATACATAATCTGCTTTAATAGTGTCTGCAGCAGCTTCTTCGGGTGTCTTTGTGTAATGTTGATTTTCAAACAAAACTTGAACTGAGTCACAATCCGAAACAATATATCTACAATTCCAATCAAATATATTAAAAGGGTATGTACAAATTGACTTATTTTTTCTGATTAGGCCAATTTAAAATCCTACAATTATGTACAAGTTTCGATTATGGTTAGTTGTATCGTTCATGTTTAATATGATTGTACTCACCCATTAAGTCCCCATTCGCCTCTTATCGTGTTTTTTAGGAGATCCGGATCGGCACATGTAGGTTTTCCATTTACTTGATTATAAGAACACATGACACTGGCAACTTTTCCTTGTTTTACACACGCTTTGAATGGTACATTATATGTGTCTTCTAAATCCTGTTGGCTTACCTATTCAATGATAGTCCAAATTTGTTAAACCTTTCATAAGAAATTCTGGTAAAGTATAATTCTTATCACAAATGTAATGCATCATTAACTTTTACATATGTTATGAATTTCTTACCTTTGCATTAAAGTGGAAACGATCAATGCCATTCCAATTATCAACATCATAAGCTGTATAATGTTTACAACAAGCAGCGACCTTAAGCCTATTGCCCTGATCGTTACCTTGGAGTCCTCGAACATAACTGACAGCATATTTTGAAGCCACAATTGGGTCTTCACCCGGAGTTTCTTGTCCACGACCCCATCTTGGATCTCGAAATATATTCACATTTGGACTCCAATATGTTAAACCAGCCATGCCTCCATTATACATTGCTCTTGCTTCATCAGACACCACCTAAATAGAATGCATCCAAGAACAACTTAAGTTTTAAAATTTAAATACCGAAAAACGTTTATAGTATCATTGAATTTTGTGTTACATGATATTTTCTCATTAAATTTTAATTAATCGAATAATTAATATATTTGACCATGTGGATATAATTAGAAGGAGCATAAAATTTACTTAAAAAGAATTCCTTAAACAAAATGAGCAACATTGTACTAAAAGGTGTTCATGAAGTATAATATACATATATATATATGAAAATTCTTACCCGTCCGATATTTTCCCACAATGATACATTAAAAGAAGCTGCAGTTGTGATGACTTGCGGGAAGCTAGTTGCCCCAGGGAATGCTCCACCAAACTTAGTTCCAGGACCTATATTGGAGACTCCATGATGAGCTTCAGACCACCACTCATATCCTTGAATGCCCAGCCGAGGCACTGCAATCGCGTTATTCACTATCAATCTTACTTTCTCTGCCAATGTCAGACGTCCAATTAGATCTTGAACGCGAACATTTATAGCCACTGATATATTGCAAAACAAGAGAGTCCTAGTTAGGCCATTTTTTGGATCACATGCAAATGGATCACGTGACTTGACAACATTGGATGTGAGTGATAAAAGTAAAAGAATTAGAGAAAAACGTTTGACTAAAGTGGAGAATTCCATGTTAAAGATTTTTCTTTTTAATGTATGCATTTGTGTGTAACTTTATGCATGTACTTATAGAGAAACTATACTATTTTTCATTATTTATCGATTAGCTTTACAAGTCAATATGTTAAATTTAGAAAAGATAAATTTGGAATGGGCAGTTTGTTAGGAATGTTATAACAATTTATAACCACTTTGAACAATATATTCAATAAATTTGATAAAAATGTATAAATTTGGATAATTATAAAATATCGTTAGGTATTTTCCATTTTATCTCTCTTCCTTATTAGTTCCAAGTTTGATTCAACCAAGACAATTCGATATAAACAAACATAATATTTAACGTGGTTCAAAAAATTGGCTAATCCACGAAAAGATAACAACTTTACTATATACAAAAAGATTATTTAAAAATTTCGACAACTATCTATCTCTATACAAAATCGCTCACTTTCTTAAACATACTTAAATAGACATATTCCAAGTAGACAACCAATCAGAATCTCTTTTAGGTGAACAACTCAAAATCATAGCGAGACAACCCCGATATGGAATCTCCTTAATGGCAAGACCCAAACTCCAATACGAAATTTTCTTATTGGCGAGACCCCTATCCTATAATTACTACCTCCACTAGGAATGACCCTAATTCAGTGATCACCACCCCAGAGGAAATGGACATTTGTTTTCGCAATGAGATAGTTATATTTATAGTAATCACTAAACAAAGTTTTCTAATTTGTTTCATTTCCAACTAAAGAATACAATTAACTAAATTAATAAAGCCAAAATTTTCAAAATTAATAATTATATTAAAATAATAGAAAATTCTTCCTATAAAAAAATCCTTCATGAAAGGAAATTTTTGAAGAAAGAAATTATACTAACACATATAAATATACATATATTTATAAAAGGTTTTATTTATTTATTTATTTTCAATTTTTCGTCGAGAATGAATATGTTGTTGATTGTTTGAGTCAACCTAATACAATTAGCATAATTAAATGTAATATACAAATTAAATTATTCTTTTATATTTTATTTACAAATTAAATATTTAAAATTATTTCAGTAAGGTAAATTAATTTCATTTTGTATAATATTTTTTTTATATCATTCATTTTTTTCCTTCATTTTTATATTACTCATCAAAAATATATTTATATATAAAAAATAATGTAATATAATAAAATATTTTATTTCTATATTAATTAAAATCTATATTGAAATATAAGATTATTTGTTACGTATCTAAAAAAAATGTCTTTATAATATTTTTAAGTAAAAATAATAATTTTAATAGTCTTAATAGTTTAGACAAATGTTGATATTAGAATAAAATTTATGAATTAAAAGATTACGGGGAAAGTAGAGAGAGAAGCTCTCTGGAGTGATAATTAAAGAAATTTGTCCAACGATGCTCAATTTTTTCCCATCAATGGAAAAAAAGGAAAGCAATCAAAGCAAGGACAAGAACGACCGAGGACAAGAACGACCGCAAAATAGTGAAAAATCTTAAGCAATCACAAGTCATAAATCAAAAAAGTCAAATTTGATGAGCTCTCCAAAGAAATTAGGATCTCAATTAAGCCCTACGATTGTGCTTAAGGATTTCTTGTATGACTCTTTATTTTGGAATTTGAAATCCCAACTGCGGAGGAGGCACCAATAATTAAGGAGAAACAGGATGAAAAAGAGTTGGGGACCTAAATCGCAATGCAAAAGCAAACAAGACTACTTACTTCAGTAAGCACACTTTGTAAACCATGAAGATGCCTTTTCTCCAACAATAATGAAGCTAACAAGGGACTGAAACTAGAATATTGCCCTGAGGTAAATGATTCTCTCATTGTAGATGTAGTAATGGATGATATTGCTGGTGAGATTGAGTATTGGAAGTAGTCTCTAATAGGTTTCATAGTAGGAAAGCCTATGCTCAATCATGTCGTTAAAAATCAAATAGCAAAGATATAGAATTTTGTTACTCTGCCTATGTGTCCGTCTCATAGAAAAGGTTGGTATTTTTTTCAAATTTGATAATACGCAAAACAAATACATAAGATTTAGGAAGGGTCCGTGGATGATAGGAGGAAAAACTCTTATATTAAACTTTAATCTCCTTATGAAATCGTCAAATTTAATATTAGGCACTGTCTGTGGGCTATCAATCCAGGGCTATCAAATTGCAAATAAAATAACTGATAGAAATCAACTATGTAGAAATCAATTGAAGTAAATCTATCCATTCATGTATTGATCATCGAAACTTAGAATAAATTATATTAATTCAGCGGATATAGTTATAATTGTCGACTTTGCGCTTAACAATCAATCTTCTCTAACTTATTAGCACTCTGCGCCTACGAATAGCCCCTAACCTATCGGATTAACTAATAGATTGCCTTAAGAACTATGAAGACCTATGCCTATAACAAATAAATCAACTATGCGCATTTATTTAGTTATGACCACGAGTTCTCACAGTAAAACGTATTACACTGTTTGCTACTTAAATCGACTCAATTAAACATTCACAATTTAATCTAATCGAATAGGGAGATACTAACCTATTCAATCAATAAACTATACACATCAACCAATAAAATAGAATAACATATTCAACCTAAACCAAGTAAAGTAGAGAAAACATAGATACTAATAATATAAACAGTTAAGAACCATTTTCACAATACGTAAAAATGAAATAGACTACTTCAGTGGATTAAAGAAACTTAGCTAGTTGCGGGCGCAATTAGTATCATCATTAAATAATAAAAGAACATACACAAAAACTAAAAACAAAGAAAATAGAATTCAATAATGCAGAAAAGTAAAAGATCTAACCTCCCTTTAAAATCTCTTTCAAAGTTAACATAACCTTCTAAAGAAAAATAAGGAAAACAATTTAAAAATCCTAAAGAATCTACACTAATATAAAATTCAAACTCAAATAACAAAGTGTGATGATAACATCAGTTGAATTGATATTTTATTTCTTCTTAACTTGCCAAATATCTTTTTTAACTCCCGAATTTTCTCTTTACTGCAAATTTCTCCTAAACTGCATAAAATTATAAAATGAGACAAATAAGAATCAAATCCTTCAATTAAGTTCAAAATAAATATGGAGAATAAATAAAAAAAATGTGCTTATATGCACCCCATCAAATAGCAAAGATATAAAATTTTGTTGCTCTGTTTATGTGTCTGTCTCGTAAAAATGGCTTGTAGTTTTTCAAATTTAATAATACACAAGATAAAAACACCATGTTCAGGAAGGGTCCGTGGTTGATAGGAGGAAAAACTCTTATACTCAAACCTTAGTCTCCTTATATCTACTTGAAAAAGGAGATTGTTAATAAAGTCCCAATATGGATTCAAATGCCAAGTCTTTGTGCTCAATTCCGGTCTTAATCTCAACATGCCAAACTTAAATTCAATCACCCCGACTGTGATGGGTGATGTACCGTTTGTACTAGCTGTTAAGAAAATTCTGAAGAAATTTTCCTGGTATTCTAACATGCACACTAATGACTAAAGTCTTCAATTATTATCGGTGGAGTGCATTCTAATGTCAAGTCTAAGATTTTGAGTTCTTCCCTATAGAGGGGAAGCTGCCCGTGTATAGTATTTGAACTCTGGATGGAAAAAAAACTCTAAGAAATTTAAGGATATTCGTAGAAATGCTGACCAATTAGTGGAATATGCAAAATTTGGTGTAAAGGTTAGGATTAGTTCTATTTTAGGAGGTGAGACTTGTTGGCTTGGATATTTCCAGCTTTCTAACATTTGTGTGAGTTTCTTTTGTTTGGCTGGGATATTACCAGCTTCCTAACATTTGAGTGAGTTTCTTGGCCACTACTTAGTGGATAAATAAAATACGCTAAATTTTTGGAAAAAGAAAAGAAAAAGAAAATCTTTTTTCTTATAATATTAATATGCTATACATACAAATAAATTATACTTTTAGAAATTTTCAAAATATGAGCCTACTAAACTTTAATTTATATTTATGATCAAATAGATTTTGCATTTAATAAAATTATGAGTATTCGTGAATTTTTTTTGTTCTTATTAATTTCTTCACAAAAAGTTTTCACAAATCTGTAAAGATATTTCAACGTGGAAAGGTTTATTTTTAAAATTTAAAATTCGATTGGCTCACTAACTTAAATTAATACTTTGAAAATACTATTTATAAATTGTTTTATATATTGTTATTTAGAATAAATCATATAAATATAATTATTTAATCATTAAGGTAATTTTCGATATTAAATTAATATAAAATACATACCAATAAATTATATCATTATTTAAAAGTTGTAATCAATAACATAAAAAATCAAAATATTATACAAATCATACGAAATTCTTTCACTAATGGATTAGTCCTTGTTAGACTCCTTAAAGTTGTAACTGATAAAAAGATGGCAAAGACCAGCTCAGAACCAACATATTAGCCTGATAGCAAACAATCCAAATGGTAGAGATACGTGTAATAAGCATTAGTAGTAGATTTCATTTTTGCCTGATCAATAAATGCTTTTGTGTGGATAAGCTGAAACCATATATAAAAAGATATGACAGCATTGGAACCGTCATCTAATTCTAAGACTATGTTCAGCGCCAGTTAGATAACGGTTTAGATAACGGTTTAGATAGCGGTTTAGATAGCGGTTTGAAATAGCGGTTTGAAATAACGGTCAAAATAATGGTTATAATAACTGTTCGGTGATAGCTATAGCGGTTAAACATAAAATTACAAAAATGATTGATTTAATTATTTAATTTGTATTTATTAATGTGGTATAAAAGGGTATTTAAATAGTTTTATAACCGCGGTTGGAGCGGAAACTAATTTGAATAGCGTTCGTGAACATCTATTTTTTCAAAATACTATTGAACTTGATGTTCCATCCACTAACCGCTAATAAAACAGTTAAGGCCAAACACACCCTCAATAATCTAAATGATGATGAAATCATACAATGAATAACCCTCAATAATCTAAATGATGATGAAATCATACAATGATAATTCAATCAACCGCTGAAATCAGTAGTATAGTTTCTGATGGAAGATTGCTTAATAGAAAATGAAAGTGAAATATGTAAAAGCACAAGGAATGCAAATTCACACCATAAGAGACCTGCATTTATCTTTTCTTTTCTTAAAAAAAAAAAAAAAAAAAAAAACCTACCAAATTGTAATTTCTAAATCCTAGCGGCCATTGCATGTTATTGAGCTCAATGACGTCATGATGAATAATTCTCAATAGCTGTGCAAAATGAAATGGATTAAAAGACATGAAGCGCAACTTCTCACACAAAATATATTAAAAATATCCGAAACCACAAAAACTTCTAATTTTAAATTGACATCGATAAAATCATAATTTATGCTTTCCTTTTCAACATCCATTAATTCTGCGACAAAAAATAAACTTAGAAAGTATAAAATTCGTTCCACATATTAAAAAAAAAAAAAATCATGTAATAGAATAAAAAAATAAAAAGAAAAAGAAAATACTTCCAAAAAAAATACTTCAATGACAGATAGAGCATTGTGTAAACAACCATGAACAAAATCAAAAGATGAAAACCATTTTTTTTTCTAACAATCCTACTGCAAATATATAACTAAATTAAAAAAAAAAAAAAACACTAAAAATTTAATCAAACATATTACCAATAGAATAAATACCTAACAATATTTACAATAGTTGGATGCAAAAGGTTACTGGCAAAGGAAAAAGGCAGGAATTGGACCATATACATTTTTGGCCGAAATATAAGCCTATATTCGGCGTCAGCGGTTAAAATTAGCGGTTAAAATAGCGGTTTAGATAGCTGTAGCGGTTAGCGGTTTTAAATAGTGATTAGAATAGCGGTTACAATAACCGTTCGGTGATAGCTGTAGCAGTTAAAATAGCGCTTAAACATAAAATTACAAAAATGATTGATTTAATTATTTGATTTGTATTCATTCATGTGAAATAAAGGGTATTTTAGTAGTTTTATAACAGCGGTTGGAGCGAAAGCTAATTTGAATAGCGTTCGTCAGACCGCTAAGTGAACTGCTAACCGCTATTTTAAAAAACTATTACTGAACACCTATTTTTTTTGAAACGTTGTTTAGACTGCTATTCAAACCGCTAACCGCTAATGAAATAACTGATGCCGAACACACACTAAGTTTGGGCCATATATGCTTTTGGCAGAACCTTATTGGAACCTCTTTATTCCGTAATTTCGACCGAAGAGACCATAATTGGAATATACCAGCAACTTTACTAATTTTGAATCCGAGCCGATTCGAATGTACGAGACTTTTGCTCCTTGGTATTTAGACTCTAATAATTTCGGCGAATATTAACCTTTAAAAGTTTTAAGATTTTTTTTCCCAGAATATAATGTAATAAGAATCTCATGGATTCTCCATAATTTCCTTTAATTGTAATTAATATTAAAAAATTTGTTAAATAATTATTTATTATATAAATAAATTAAATAAATATATAAATTTATTATAATCACAAGATGTAGTGTATAGTACCAATAAATTATTGACTCATTTTAATGGTTCGGTTTACTATCTTTTAATAAAATGGTTCACAACTCAATTTTACAAAATGTATCATAAAATTAAAATAAAATACTAAAAGATTTATTAAATAAAATCCCACTATAATTAAATTTAGTTTTAGTGAGTGAGCCAGTGAAATGGTTCACACCAACAAATGCCGAGAACGCAAAGAGGTGGATAAGGGTCACGACGATTGCAAATATTCACACAGTCGTCTTCATTTCTGCACTCTATACCATATGGTGGAAATATTCTGAATCCCATTGTTCTGCCTAGGCATATCATTATGATAATAATTTAGTTTAAATAATGGTTTTTGTAAATAAAAATATTTTAAAAATATTACTTTTTTAAATTCAATTTTAGAAATTAAAAAAATATATATTTGTATTTATTAACTTATAAAAATATTAAATTAAAGTAAATTTAAATAATTATTTTATTTTAAAAACCTATGTGGTGAATTATAATGTGTTTTTCTTAAATTTTAACATATTCCACCTCGATTATAAATTTATAAAGTATTATATTAATATAAATTTAAAATAAATATTGAGGTATATTTAGTATTTCACCAATTCCATAAATATCTCCGAATATTTTTAAAGTATTAAATTCATTTGAAATTAGGTATTTTCAATGACAGTTACTAGTTTATTTAAATTATATATATATATATATATATTACAAAACAGGTTAAGGATGTGGGAGACTGAATTTGTTTCAATCTATTAATTATAAATAAAATGAAAATAAAAAATTAATAAAATAATTTTGGATATATCAACATTCATGTAAATAATATTTTTAAATTTTAAAATAATGAAAATAGATTTAAAATTGAGATGTAATTGTTAATAAATATATTTATTTGTAGATTAAAAAAATTAAAATTAAAAAAAAATCTGAAAATGAAAGTGGAGGGATGTTGATCATACCAGGAGCATGGATGAGAAAGAATACCAAGAAAATCAATATGAGGGATTTTTTGTCCATTTCTTTTTTCCTTTTTGGTATATTGTTAATACATAAAAGATGAGCTGGTGAACAAGATATATGTAACTTCTAATACCAATGAGCAATTAACTATTCAATCTTCAATCTCTCAGATTTACATATATCTTCATTTATTGGAGCATGGGGAATGTAACTCATGCTATTTAATTAAAATATTTTTTAAATAGAAGTTGTTAATAGGACCTAATAAAACTTAGCTGGAAGACATAATTTCAGTGGTATTAAATTTTTAATAATATAATGTGAGAATTCTGTTTTTTTTTTTTTTTTTTTTTTTATTAGAATAAACATATTTTAGAGATTGATTTTCAAATACAGAAAGTAAAATTTTCAAAATATTTCTGAAAGGAGTTTTATTTTATATATATTATTCTACAAAAACTCTATTGAAATAAATAAATAAATACACTCTTTATATATTATAGGACTCATTTTAAATTTTGAAAATTTATATTTTCTTATAAACTTCTTAAATTTATAAATATTATTTAAATTTGAAAAAGTTTAAAATTTAATATTTTCAAATATTTAATTATACAGTCAAATCTCCCTATAATTTTCATTCTCTATAATAGCAATTCACTATAACAACTGGATCTTTTTCGAACTGATTTTTTCAATGATATTTTAATTCTCTATAACAGCAACAACCGTAATTTGAATAGAATACTCGGTGTAAAATTCATTCTCTATAACAGTCTATTCAAATATAATACATTATTTTTTTAATAAAATAATATAAAAACTTAAAACTTATACAACTATTGTAATTAACATCGAAAGATAAAAGAATTTTTTAATATTTAATAACTAAAAAAAGAAAAGATTGCATAAGCACTGATAATGAATATGATTGAATTTGAAATGTTTTATAATTATAAATAATTAATAAAAATAATTTGAAACATTAAAACTTAGATCATCACAGCATAGTCTCGGAGGGAGTCTCTCATCTAACAAAAGAAACTCTGTATGGTCTCTCCGCATTAGATTACCTTTAAGAGAAGACAATTGACTACTTTTTGTTAAAAATTTGGACAAAAATCTTCGTTAATTCAAGTGTTATATTTGTAACACCCGAACCCCCGCCCCGACGAAAAGGGAACGCGGAGACCGGATGTCACATGCGGAAGACAGAAACATAACATACAGATGACAGATAGAGACAGATAGACAGATTATATTCAAATCCGAAAGACAGTTATTATAAATCCAAATTAAAATAGTTCGAAAAATAAATCCATATTGTAGTTGAACTACTAGTTCCAAATGAAAGACAATTACATAAAAATATCTTAAGTGTAATTAATCTGAAAACAAATCCAAAACATGTGCAGCGGGTTCAAAATACAGAAATAAATCCAGCAAAGTAAATTGATATGAAATTCAAATCTGAAGAGGATGTCATGTGAATGCTTGATGCTAGTGATATCCTGCTATCCCACCTAACTGTCTGAACTCAGCAATTCCATTCCCAAAAAGGGTTCAAAACATACAAAACAAAAATAGAAACAACGAAGGGTCAGACTATCGATGTCTGGTTAGTAAGCCAATACCCAACAACCACATACAGATGCGTCTAATTAACAGAATAGTATGTCATCCACAAATGCAAGTTAGTTAACAACCAAAGGGTACAAACAGAAGCAAACAAGTTGATTAACAATCAAGTTATCCCAAAATTAATCCCCTTTAAGTAATCTAGGATAAATGATTACAGATTATTGCAATTACCGATTGAAAAAGGCTTTACAGTTATCAAATTATTTTCAGAAGGAAGACCGTAACCGAATAGTAGTTCGGTAAACAGTCCGGCAGGTTATTCGGTCAGAGAGCATACCAGACTTACCGAATTGTAGTTCGGTAGACATTCCGGTAAGTTATACGGTCAGAGAACAATTATACGAATCTAAGGCAAGTTTAAGTGACAGTTCGGTTCTATTCCGGTATGAAGCTCGGTCAAAGAGTTTCAAGTCTCTCAGACATGCCGAAATGTAATTCAGTACCCAGCTCGGTGAAGAGTTTGGTCAGAGAGGTTGAACAGTCTTCGGAGGTTCATACCGAACTAAAGTTCGGTAACCTATTCGGTAAGTAATTCGTCCAGAGAGTAAATCTAATGATCTCCAGTCTGACCGAATTGTATTCGGTAACCAACTCGGTAAAGAGTTCGTCCAGAGACCATCCTACATTCAGTTTTCCAGTTTTAAGTGACAGTCCGGTATCTAATCCGGTAAACAGCCCGGTTACGGACCCTGGGCACTTTTTAAGCCTATTTCAAGTTATTTCGATCGACAAACAAAGTCTAGCTACCTAGTTGGGTCTAATCCAAGCACTTACAGCGAATTAGTAGTCACAATAAACACTACCTAGTGTTAAAACCCAAAAGAAAACAACTAGTAGCAGCCAGAAATAAACCACAACATATCCAACACATAACCAGAAGCAGAAACACATCATTATCACAGAGTTCAGATTACCCAAATTAATTAGGTGTTTAATTTACTAGGCCTGTCCTTAGTTTAATAACAAAATCGGGAACAAAACAGACAGATAGGGTTAAACCCTCGGAGATGTATCAAAGATCCCAGAGATGATGTCGTCGCATCCAGAAATGAGTCAAGCTCCAAAAATGATGTCGTCGCATCCAGAAAATGGTTGGCAATCAAGGCCATATACGCTTTCGCGCATCGATGTATACATCTAATTTTCCCTAACAGCATGCTGGTCTTATCGTATTAACCTTAGGACAGGACTTTAGCAGATTACAAAATTCAGTTTTTCATATAACAGACAGATAGCAAACAAATGTGGACATAAATTTATATGTCCGAACATGATCAAATAATAGGGCAGCAATATTCCCAAGCAAATTATATCAAATGCAGCAGATTAAGTATTCAATCATAGTTTTCAACTTATTTTAGTTTATCCAATTCGCAAACCAATAAACAAACAAATCAAACAAAAGTGAGGGCTTTAACATGGCTACTAATCTTATTCGCTAATCCCAAATACCACCGAAATTACTCCGGCTGACGATCCCAATTTGGTCTACACTAAATCAAGAATAATTCATAAATTCCCAATTTACAAAAGTTAGGGTTTATACCCAAAAAGCAATTAAAATCGATTTAAACCCAATATACCCAAATCATGAAATCAACTTCACGGGTTTCAAAACTCATTCTATTAGAAACGAAATCTCTAAATCAATTTATAGCAAAACAACATCAAATCATCAAACCCTAATTATAGATAAAATCCCCAAATCAATTAAAAGTTAATTAAAAACAAGAAGAGAAAGGATTTATTACCTAAATGTGAAGAAATCAAGGCAACACAAAAATCCAATTGCAAACTTTGAAAATCGTGGCTTTGAAATCCGTGGAATGTTTCTTGGTTTGAGAGAAAAGTGAGAATACGTAAAAGTGACTTCTCTAGGTTTTGTAAATAATGAATCAAAAACCCTTCTTTTCACTTTTATATGGGTGGCAAATATCGCCATAAACCCACATGTTTTCATTTTAATTAAAAATAACACCATATGAAAAATAATTACAAATATAACACAAGCGTCACATTGTTTTCAAAACCAACTCAAAGTCAACTTAATCAAATCATTTGGTCAAACCGAAAAAGTCAACATTTTACCAAAAATGCCCATTTTACCCTTAAAATGAAAATAAACAAAAATTAAGAAAAATTTCAAAATTAAGCAGACGAATAGCCCCAGATTACGGACGTGACAATATTGCTAGTAAGAGATTGGAATCTTCCAAACAAGCTACCATGGTAGACATTTCCATCATATTTGAATAAATTTAACTTTAAAAATGTTCTAAATTATGCACATTTTATTTAGAGTTTACTTTTTTTTTTAAAAATATATATATATATATATTATGAATTTATAACAGTCAAGTAAGATCTTGATCTTCCTAGAGTAAATTGCAACGAAGCTTCCCGGTTAATATTGATTTACAAACATATACACTTTTTATTTATATTTGCAACTAGACTAACCGGTTCAAAAGTCAATCATTAACTTTAATAAAAAAAAGTCAACTTTAACAGAAATTCATTAAATACTCAAAAAATATATTTATTAAATTGCAATCTGATTATACTAATTAATATATTAATATAAATGAAAATATATTTTATAATAAAAATATATTTTATAATAAATAAAAATATATAATTCTTGCAATCGTATTATCTCTACTTTTATTTTTTTAATAATATAAATTTAATTTCATGTTTTTATATATTTTATAATAAATAAAATTATATAGTTCTCTTTGCAATCGTATTATCTCTAATTTTATTTTTTTTCTAATAATATAAATTTAATTTCATGTTTTCTTATAATTATTTAAATATTATAAAACTAAATAATTAAATCGTAATAACTAAAAAATATATTTTTATTTATATTAATATATTAATTAGTATAATCAAATTGCAATTTAACAAATATATATTTTGATTATTTAATGAATTTATGTTAAAGTTGACTTTTTTTCTATTAAAGTTAACAGTTGACTATTTAACTAGGTAGTCTGGTTGCAAATATAATTAAAAAGTGTATATATTTGCAAATCAATATTAACCGGTCTGGTTGCAAATATAAGTAAAAAGTGTATATATTTGCAAATCAATATTAACCGGGTATCTTGGTTGCAATTTACTCATCTTCATATGATCGTTATATGCGAATAACAGTCTCACTATAATAGCTAAAAAATTGTCAGACAAATTGTGTCGTTATAAAAGGGTTTGATTGTATACTCATCTTGGAACAATAACCTTATTATAATAATATGGTTGTTTCATTTTTGACTATTTAAAATTTTAAATTAAATGAATATTCCATTCAAATATTGTTTAAAGTTTATAAATTTTCAAAAGTTAGAAATTTTGAAAAAAATAATCAGAATGATTAGCATATTCTTAATTCACATCTTCATAAATTTTATAATAGGTCTTCACAGGTTTAGTGACGGCATTTAAAAAACCTACTGAAGCTATCATTGAGTGCTATAATGGTCATTTAGTTCAATTTTAAAAGGGTTAATTTCAAAAAACCACCTCAAGTTTGAGATTTTTTTCTAAAAATACCACACTTTTTTTTTCCATTTTACCAATATCAAGTAAAAAACATTACAATTTTTAAGATGGACTTTTTTTTTTTTTGTTTTTTTTTAAGTATAGTTACAAGAAACGAGTCTAATAGTGGTAGTCTCTCGACGATTGGTAGCTGAACGAAAGAGATTCGAAGAAATTAAGAATTGTCAAAATTTATTTATTTTTTTCATTTTTCCTTTGTCTAACCATCGATTGTCGGCGAACTACCACCATTGAACCCGTCACTTGGAGCTCCATCAAAAATCAAAATTCATTTTTAAAAATTTAACCATTTTTCGTTCTGCCGGGGAAAACGAAACTGGTATTATTATTATTTTTTTTTTAAAAAAAACTCCAAACATGCGGTAGTTTTTTTTAATCATCACTTTTCTAAATTTCAACTTTTAAAAACTTATATATATATATATATATATATATATATATATATATATAAAGGTTTGGTTGATTCATTAACTTAATTGAAAATTTTTAATTTTTCCATAAGGGATACTGTAACTCTGGGTATTTAGAGTTGCATAAAATTTTCACTTAGGTACTCCAACTTTGTGAGGTTTCATATAGGTATTCCAACTTGCAAATTAGATTCATATATAGGTACTCCAACTTTGTGATATTTCATATAGGTACTTTAATTTGCAAATTAGATCCTTATTTAGATACTCCATCTTTGTGAGGTTTCATATAGGTACTCCAATCTTGTAGCGCCATGTCATCCCGTGGATTTAAATAACCTGTAATTTGCAAGTTGAAGTACCTATATGAAACCTCACAAAATTGGAGTACTTAAGTGAAAATTTTACAAAGACTTTAAGTACCCAAAATTACATCATCCCTTCCCATAATAATAAAACAATAATTGGAGGTCTACACGGAACTCGTTTAAACCAAATCAATTCGAAATATTATAGTTCAATTTTAGTTTTAAAATATATATTTTTTTTATTTAAAAAATTTTTCAAATAAAAATATTTGAATTTGATTTTGCTTTGGTTGTTTTTGAAAATAAAAAAAATATACCACTCCGACGAAGTACATAATTATACTTTAATTAAAAAATAGTTTCACAAGGCTTTATTTAATATAATTCTTTTCAAAGAAAAATAGAAAATTAAAATTTTAAAATATATTTATATATATATTTCTAATTTTGATACCGCTTGTTGCAATCGATATAATAACACTCAATATTCAAAGGTTAGAAACCAAACCAAAATGAAGACACCAATTTATGCGGCTTCACCTGACAACCACAAAACTACCTAAAAGGTATACTCCATAGGGTTAGGCTCAGAAAATCAATTGACTATGGTGGTTGTGGTGGTACAGAGAAGAATAGAGCACAAAACTCTTTCCAGTTTCAGAAAGGAACTCTGAAAAACACCTAAGGCTGAGAAAAATAACAATCACGATCTACCCTATCGTATAAAAGATTTTATACTGAATGAGCCGAATTAGATGCAAAATGGACTGGATTTTACTAAATGTACCTCGGATCCACCCGCCCTTAACCACACAAATAATAACTTATTACTAAACACGATCAACTTGGATAAAATTATGATGTAAACTATAATCATAAAAATACTTTAAATTAGACGATAAATTGGTTTCATTCAATGGGATTAAGCTAATTGATTAACATTTATTCATCACGACATAGGAGTTGTGACATTTATTGAAATCCACTTCGGCTACAAATACAGAAGCCAGAAATACACAGAGGTAATGGAGGTGGCGATGGAGGCGGATGCTGTTGAAGACAAAACTTAATACAACCTGAGTCTTTTTTGCATTTTTGTGGATGTCGTCCCATTGATGTACCTACACATATGAATAATCAACAGTAAGGTAAAGATGATTTTCCATCTATTTGTTTTTAGAAGTATTATTGTTATTATTCACTCAAGGATCGATTCATTTTAATGTATTGGTTAAGTCTACTTGAATTAAAGTAAAGAATTGGATCAAAATAATAGTCTTGTCAAAATAGGGTTGGAAATTAGTCGAGCTGCCGCCGTCGATTCAAGTTTAACTCGTTTAAAATTCGATTTGAATTCGTGTTTAAATAAGTTTATGATGAGTGGAGACCGAGTTCGAACTTAAACTAACAAGTCTCAAGTATTAAAATTAAAAATTGGCGAGCCTAATATATTACACATATTTACATTTTTTTTATAAAATTATATTAAAAATAATATATTGAATTAATATTTTATTTAATATATTTAAATGAGTCGGATATTAGTTGAACTTTGGAGTTGAGTTTTAGTTTGAATATAAGTTCACAAGCTCGAGTTCGAGCTTGGGTACCAAAAGTTTGACGAATTTCGAGTCGAGTTCGAATCCAAATTTGTAGTAAATGAGCAAACTCAAGCCTAAATAAACTCAGACTCAACTCAGCTCGAATACACCCATAGACAGAAGTCACCTACAGAGAGAAGTCAGGACTTGTTGGATGGATAAAATCATCCGTTTCTGTCATTTATAGGTCTGACAAAAATATTTTAAAGGCTAAGGTTACAAAAATATTTAAAAGCTCTTAATACATAAGGTTGTATTCTCTACCCATGGTTAACATTATTAGTTAAAGTAACTGTTTAAATAACACGATTAGCGGTTTAAAGTTAGCGGTTTAAGCGGCGGTTATAATGACTATTTAGTGGTAGTTGTAGTCGTTCAAAATAACGATTAAATATAAAATTACAAATAAGAATGATCTAAAGGGATTTTTTTTTTATAGGTCATAAAAAGTTTATTATACAATTATAGGCTACTTTTGAAAAATTTGCAAAATTAAAGTTTGATTTTTACTTCATAGACCATTCACAGACTGTGACCGTAATTCACGGACTGTAAGCGTAATTCACAGCATCTGTGAATTGTAAAGATTCAAGAGTATTTTGGGAAACTTAGCCTATGGAGTGAAAACTAAATCTTAAAAAGTATGTTTTTGTATATTTTTCAAAATAGCCTTATAATTGTATTTTGAACTTTAAAAAGCCAATTTAAAAGAATTTTCACTTAAAATATAAAGATATTTTGATAGTTTCAAAATAGTGATTTGAAAAAAGTTATTTCGAATAAGGTTTGTCAGGCCCTATTTGAACCACTAATCGTTATTTTCAATTATTTTCAATCGTTCAGCACGCTACTTTAATTATGTTCAGACCGTTAAATGTTATTTCATCTGTTACAACAGAGCCTAACCTCAAGTATTCAAAAATATTCCAGAATGCATAACATTGTTCACAATATATGAAACGCTTTCATAAATCTTACAGTCCATAAACTGTGTATAAGGAAATTGTGGAAACTGTTTTTCAAACATATTTATAAACCTAAATGGAGTGCAATTACATGAAAAAGAAAAGCCAAAGTTTGTAGAAATACCAGGAGCATTGATGAGAAGAAATACCGAGAAAATCAACCTCATGAGCCACTGCTTCTCCATTTTTGTTGTTAATTCAAAATATGAGTTGCTGCTTAACAATATACCAAAAAACTTTCTACAATTATTAATCAATCTCTCATTTCTTAGATTTACATATTTATTCAATTATGAGATCATCTTATCTTGGCAATTTAATTATGCATCCAAACTTTGTCATTAGATATCATTAATTCGTGTCAATCGAAACTCGAAAAATTTATATCTATCTATCAACAAATATTTTAAAGACATAAGTTATTTTAAATATAAATATAAAGCAATTGAGGAAAATCATAAAATTATTTTCAAAAAATAAAAAATAAAATTGAATAATTATATAAATAAACTTAAATTTATAATTGTTCCGTTATACTCTTATCAAGACAACTATGTAGGTAAAATAATTTTAAAAAAATGACAGAATTTTTATTTATTTATTTTCCATTCTTTCATCAACGGTCTAATGTACTAGTTCATAATCTATAGATAATCATTAGCCATATTTGTTAGGAGCTTTTAAACTAAAGATGAGGAAGGAGCTAAGTTTTAGTGATTTAAAATTAATTAATTTACTAACCTTTATTTATATGTTTATTTTTAATTATTTAAATTATGAATTTTATTTTTATATTTAGTTAAAATAAGATATTATTTCAGTTTTCAAAACAATTAAAATCAAAGAATACAGGCAAATGAGAACGAGGAGTATTTGAGTGTACTGGGAGTTTAAAAAATACATGAGAGAAAATATTTTCTAAGTTTATAATTTGTTTATAATCAAATATTCCTTTTGGAAAAATTATATAAAATAGACCAAATAAAGTTTAGAAATTCAAAACTAAACCAATAGAAGTTAATTTCTATTTTTGAGCCACTCAAATTTTGATTTTTAAAAATAGACCATCACATATGTGAAGGTCCTCTTCACAGACCACCTTCACATCTTCACGATTAGTGTAAAAGATCATTACAGAAGGATAAAATGGTCAATTTGATTATTTTTTAAAAGTGAAAGTTTGAAAGATTATTTTTATAAAATTTTTAAAGTTGGGCTATATGATGTAAATAAAAATTATAAAATAAGAAAAATGAAAATAACCCATTTCTTTTTTATTTTCGGTAGACGAAAATCACATTGATTGAATCACGTAAATCATGCGTTTTCATTTTTCTCTGCTCTGTATTATTTTGCTAATCATATTTCATTCTCGAATGACGATGTACCATAGGTTTTATCTGTTGATTTCAATAAATTCACCTAAATAAAATTGCATTTGTTTAAACAAATTATATTTAAATTATTAATTTTAAATTAAAAACAAAAAATTAACTAAAATCAAATATTTAGTATTTAAATTGGTTCATTTTTTATTTTCATATATTTTCTTCATTCATTCAAAATTTATATATCATAATTCATATTTTGTTAGGATTGCCTTGAATTACAAGGATTTCCTTTTAGGAAGGTTTTCCTATTTTGAATTTGGATCTATTTCCTAATGGTTTGATTCCTTATTTTGGAAAGATTTGGTTTTGCTAATTTGGTTGATTGTGTTCCTTAGTTGGAAAGGAAACAAATTAGGAAAGTATATTTGATGATCACTATAAATAGAGTTGTCTCATGAAGAAGAAAGGATCTCGTCCCTTTGGGGTGGTGATCATCGTATCGGAATCTAATCCTTTTGGGGTGGCAATCATTGAATTGGGGTCATGCCTGCGGAGTGGGGTAATGATCATTGGATTGGGGTCATGCCTGCCAAGTGGGGTAATGATCATTTGATTAGGGTCATGCCTGCCGAGTGGGGTAATGATCATTGGATTGGGGTCATGCCTGCCTAGTGGGGTAATGATCATTGGATTGGGGTCATGCCTGCCTAGTGGGGTAATGATCATTGGATTGGGGTCATGCCTGCCTAGTGGGGTAATGATCATTGGATTGGGATTGTCTCGCCATTAAGGAGATTTTGATTTGGGGTTGTCTCGCCGTGATGGAGTTGTTCGCCTAAAAGAGATTCTGGTTGAGAAAGAAAGCAATTTTGTGTGGAGAGAGAGTGTTGTCTGAATGACTTATAATTCTTATTTCTCATAATAAAGTTGTTATCTTTATGTGGATTAGGCAAATTGCCGAATCACGTTAAATATTGCGTTTGTGTCTGAGCTGATTGTTTTGGTTGAATCGAATTAGGAACTAGAAAGAAATTGGGATAAAACCGGAAATTTCCTAACATATTTATTTTTAATTCAAATAATAAAATAATATAATATCCATTTTAAAATCAACTTTTTCTATTTGGATTCGAGAAGTACAGTAAACATGAAGGTAACATAATTGCAATATCTGAACAATTGAAATTCACAATTCTTTTTAGGTCTGTTTGATTAATGGGTGGCGCCACACTACAGTTTACGGATTAGATTCTTATTACTATTATTATTATTAATAAAACCTTTAATGCCATAATTCGGGATTGTCTGATCGAAAATTTCCAAATGTATAAACGAATAGCGAACCAAATTGAAAATTTTTTATTCATGAACGCGAATGCCCTCTCTAATAATTCTCAAAAAAACACTATTTCAATTGTTAATTGAAATTTTTATCGTTAACGTTTTAATCCCGATTGATTATTAAACCCACCATTGTTCTAAAATCTAATTTAGAATGCTGATGGAAAGTTTTTACAAAATACCCACTTTTATAGATAGAAAATAAACCAACCATAACTGATTGCAGTTTTAAAGTATAATTAACTGGACTTCTGAATAACATAGCAGTGAAGGATCATATAAGTCTATCACAAAACGTTTGACTACTGAAGTTTACGATGGCGTAGAAATGGTGAACGAGAGCAAGTGCAGTAACCATTCAAGGCAGAACTGCATGCATTCTGAGTCTTCCTTGCACTTTTGTTCTTCAGGTGGATACTGTCCCATTGCACCTACACATTTCAACAATTAAATCATAAATATTATCCAAAACATCTTTTACTAAATAAAAATAAAATTAATCTTACCAAAAATGTTCACCACAAGAAATACCAGGAAAATCATTGCTAAGGACATTTTCTCCATTTTTCTTTCAATGTAGTTGAGGAAAAGAGAGTATTTTTTTTTTTTTTTTTTATATATATATATATTTTTTTTTTTTTTTCAGAAACAGAGGTACTTATATACAAGTAGTTCTGTTCTGTCCTGCATATCTTTTCCCCACTAATTAATTATGGCAACATTCATATATATCATAATACTAATAAATAATAATATTAATGGTATGTGTTGTCATTATACGATTTTTCCTTTTTCTTCCTTGACATTTTCTCTTTCTTAATTTAATTTTCATAAGTTCATTTCTTATTATGGATAATTGTTTTAATTTTTAATATATCTAAGTTATTAATTAATTAATATTAGTCGGGAAGATATAAAACTTTAGGTAGATGACTCCATTATTTGAAGAGTGGTGTTATAATATATTTAGAGTATATTTCACGTTGGATTTTCAATTAATTGTTAGATTAACATTTCGTTAGCTGTTAGATTAGATTTTAAATTAGCTGTAAAGTTAGTTGTTGAATTGAACGTTTGATATTAATTTTAGTTTTTAAATTAGCTATTAGATATAAAATTACTAAAATTTATATAATTCAAAAGATAATGATGTAATTAATTATAAAATAAAGATTAATAAAGTAAATCACTATTAGTGTTTGGGTTGAAAGTTATTTTGATAGTTTTTTTAAACGATATTCTAAATACTAATTGAAATGCTACCAAACATGCATTTAAAAAAAAAAAAAAACACTAATATGTAATCTAAACGTTATCTGAAATGCTAATTAAAAAGTTTTTCCAAACACACAATAAATACATCAAGTTATTAATAAATTAATTAATACTAGTCTGAAAGATATAAATTTTACTATGAAATATATTATGTTGATGACTCTAGTATCTTAAAAGTAAGTTTTATACTAATCGTTACATTATAGTAACTTAAGAGTAGGTTTGATACTAATCGTTACATTAGCGATTATTACTTATGATGCTAAATATTTATTTTAAAATTATTACTAATAATTAGCTCAATTGGTACTCAGCATGCTTTCACTTGATCCTTAAAGTGGTAGATTATGGGTTCGAGTGATGGGGGAGGTGAAAGAAACAAGTCGTGACCACTGACCGGAATAGGCTAACTAGTTAGTAGTAAAGAGGTAACACAGCTGGACCAGGTTAGGGCTGGACATGAGTCGAGCTGAGTCAAGTTGGATCGTAGCTCAGCTCATTTAATTAACGAGCTTATTTTTCAAGCTCAAGCTCACGAGCTGACTTAAAGTTCACGAGCTGCTCAAGCTCGATAAACTTATTTGATAACTATACTAATTTCATATAATTTATTTAAAATAATATTTAATTTGGAAGGAAAAGACATTTGATAATATTAATTATATTTTTATATTACTTTAGTTTATAGAATTTTATTTTTATTTTTATTTTTAATAGAAATAATGTGAATATGCATTCAAATCAATTTGGGTGGAAATGTGAATTATATTCTATATTTTTTTTTAATTTATATATCTATGTATGTATTGTATTTTATAATTTTAATTAATAAAAATTTATCAAGCTAGCTCACGAGCCAACAAGTCAAACACATCCAAGCTCAAGCTCAACTCATTTAATAATCGAGTTAAAAATTAAAATTCAAACTTGACTCACTGGCTCATGAACAAAACTTATCGAGCAATTACTGAACCGAGTCACGAGCGGCTCACGAGCCGGCTTGACTCATGTCTAGCCCAAGACCAGGCCAGCTAGCCGGGGTGATACAGATTGATTAATTGTAGCTGTAACATTGCCACGATATACCATAAAGGTTAGATTCCTCAACAACTACTAAAATTAAAAGAAATGATTAATCCACGCCCGCGGCGAAGCCACGGATGATTGTCGGAGCATCCAAGGACAATCACTATATGCGAAAGCACTATCAATATTACGTCTATAAACGATATAAACACTATAGTTGTTTCCAATAAATCGTTATCAATCCCAAGATTAGTTCATAAGTATAACCATAACTAACATCAAACACTTTAAGAAAATAGCCTATGTATAAAGATTACATTTAAAACCCAAACAGAAATTGAAACAATTTGAAAGAATGAGAATAAAACAATAATAATATCCAAGAATGCTCAATGTGATGTTATATGTCTTGACCAGCTCGACCGTTGTTTACATTCCATATAGTAGAACGGACAAAAAGAAAAGAGAAACAACATCAGAATATCGATGTCTAGTTAACAACCTCACGATCTAACATTCACATATGGATGCATCTTATTAACAACAAAGCATGTTATCATTATACAAATGCACATCATTCAATTCAGAACACATTATGACTCTTAATTAGTACTCGGCACCTTGGTTAGGGAGACCAAGTCGCCAAAATCTATATTGAAACTTCTCCACATCTTTGTTTGTATCTTGGTTAAGGGGATCAAGCCATTGGCCAAACCGCAGAACATAGTACCGATAGTACCTAGTGCCCTGACTCGTAAGACCAAGCCGCCCCAGGATGTACCGAGAGTCCTCCATATCTTGTCCTACGCCTTAGTCCGTTTGACCAAATTAAAACACTAACCAAGGTGCCCAAACCTGTAACTCAGAAGAAAAAAATTATATATAGAACAATTTCACTCAAAACCTCCCGTTTAGTTATGTTCAAAGTTTTTACTAATTTCTAAGGTTATTCTATCATTCCCCGAAATCAATGTATCCTTGATTATGTCTTATTTATCAATTATAGACTAAGTGGGTTCAATTACAATTCATTAACAATCAATATTTTATAGAGCACAACAATCTGATAAACATACAACCAGTGTACCAATTCTTTAATGACTGTTCAAAATCTAGTTCTTATATCAGAATGGGAACAATATGGCCGAAATCAAACAATAGGGTCCAGTGACCAAACAATAAGGTTTGAAGACCAAGCAATAACAATATGTCCGCAGACGGTGGTGTCATCACACCTAATAAAACTCGTCACTTCAGGTTTAATGGTGGTGGTTATCTAAACCAAGTTGACCTATGATCTAATAAAGTCAGATATCTCGGGTTTTCCCTAATGGCATTCCACTCCATCCCTAAATCAAACTAAGATAAGGATAATCTATATATTTAATGATTCAAAAAATTTCATTCAATCATTAACCATTCATTTTAATTCAATCATGTACTAGAGGCTATTCTAGTGTGATTATTCATTAATTTTTCCAGCTCTACATAAGGAGTATCAATCATATTTTTTGTGCACATAATATAATATAATGTCATATAGGTTCATTTACTCAATAACTTCCCAGTCAAATCTAGTTGCAATAATCTACACTTTACAACTCTCAATCATGAATACAACGCCATAATGCTACACAATCAACCATCATTAATTTCAACACTTTGCAAACCTTTTGGTATTCAAAAGGTAATTGGAATATGACAAGTCTGGGAAAGGGATTTTATTCCTTCAAATTTAGTTCCTTACCTGAAAGAAATAAGATTAGATCTATTTCGATTCCATCTATTTCGATTCCATCTCTGCAACCAGGTACCCTTAAGTTTTTTTTCGTGGAGTCCAAGTTTCATTCCGAACATTTACAAGTCATCTTTGTGAGAGTTTGAGTGTTTTTCTATGGTTTTCCTAAGGAACTATTTGATAAAGCTGTTATTTGGGGACTTGCAAGATGTGTAAAAACTCCAATTAGAATAGATTCACACACTCTAGATGGCAAAAATGTACATTTTACGCGGATTTTGTTAGAATTAGATGCTTCGGTACAAGTTGAATGGGAGGTTGGTATTGAGGTTTAGAATAATATGATCAAATAATCGATTAAATATGAGCGTCTCCCAAAATTTTATCAAACGTGTAAGGGTTTGGGATATTCTAAAGACTCTTGCAAAAAGCTTTAGAGAATATTGGTTAAAAAAAAAAGAGAAGGTTACCCCTTTCTTAGATTAGGTACAATCAGTGAAGACTTGTCTTTAGGAACAAGATTAGTAGACTGTCATCAAGCAGTAGAAAAATAAAGCAACCGCATCAGTTAATGTTCGGGTCTCTAATACTTTTAATATTTTGAATGATAATCTAGTCATACAGATGAGGTGGAAACTATCCCGCCTAAGTCTATTATACCTTCATCATCGAAGACACTTTTAGAACCTGTGATCACAACGTCTAGTCTATGGAGCACAGAACCATAGGTCTTTCCTACTTAAAAAATTCACCACATACTTTAGAGAATGAGATCCACATAACAAATGTTGATCTCTCACCAGGTCCGCACAAGCAGCATCTCTCAAAATGAGAAAGAAAGCTTTAGTAAAGAGCAAAATTACTAATGAAATCAAAGGCTCTGATATATCCTGCAAAACCGGATAGTACTTGCCACACAATTATAGTCTGGACAGATGACGTTCGGTCTCCTTAGCTTGGGCCACTCCTATGTTAGTTTAATTGGCCTTATTCTGGGTTTAGTGATTTTATCTTATTTTTAATATGAGCATTTGTTCGGATCTTGGATTCATCAATTTTATTTTTATGGGTTATTAGGGTTTAGTGATCTTAGATTTGCATTTTAAAAAGAACATCTGTTAGGGCTCTGGATTGGCAGTCTTTTTCCCAATTGTAATTTTTCTTTTAGATTTTAATAAAGTAAGGATTAGCCCAACGAGATTTTTCTATTTTAGTAAAAAAAAAAACCAAACATTCTACACAACAAGACCACATTAATGTTAAGAAAATTCGCTCAAATCTTCTTATAAATTAGATTCGTGAGATAAATAAATTAACATAAATAATATGAATAAATAATTCAATACTATTTATATCTCTAATAGGGTGCAAAATTTTACAAAATAAAAAGGTAATTACACCAAAAACCCACCGGCATCCTAGTGACACTCGAGAATTTCTCTCAAATTCTCACAAAATCTTTTTCTCTTTTTCTTCTCTCTTTTTATGTTGATATTACAAATGACAAAATGAAAATTTTATAATAATTTGCTTTACTAAAAATAGGTAAATAAACTTTTAGTAAATAAATTTCAAACCATCAAACTTTTAGTTGTTACTAAAAATTATGTGGTTATTATTCAACAATTTAGATACCATAGCAATAATAAGTAACATTCAACATTATTTTTAACAGGTTTTTTGTCCACTTAATGTATCAAAAATAAAAGAATCAACAATACACCATATGAAGCGTAAAACAAAAGTTGCTAACCTTCCTTCTGACGATAAGCTAAGTGGTCTAGGGACAGTCTCCATCGACACCCGCTTCATCTAAATACAATAATCATTCGATCAATCCATCAAACACCTTAAATTCGATACTAAATTCGCTCTCTACTCTAGAGTTTCCTAAACAACGTTAATTATAGACTCCAGATTCTACAACCCACCCATCAGAAGTATTAAAGTGGCATTAAAACTCAATTCAAATGTTTCAACATCAAAATTAAGTCTCAAATATTAGATCTCAAGATTTAGGATTTCAAGAAACTTACCACTAAATGATCTAGGTGAATGGAGACGTCTTATCCTTGCGAAAACAAGAATTAAATGTGATTGCCTTGATAACAGTGCATATGAGTGAGGGTTTGAGATTTTTATTGAAAACTATGATGGGGTTTTCTTTTTACGTAAGAGAGAGTAGAGAGTTTGAGAGAAAATGATTGTTGAGTGTTTTTTATGGAATAAAACAAAAGACAAAAGAGTGAAAAATTTAGTTTTGAGGGTTTTCAAAAATAGCTTTAATTTAATGGGATAATGCAACTCTGGGTACTTAGAGTTTTACCAAATTTTCACTTACGTACCCCAACTTCACGAGGTTTCATATAAGTACCTCAACTTGTGAATTAGATTCATATATAGGTACTCCAACTTTGCGATGTTTCATATAGGTACTCCAATTTACAAATTAGACCTTTATATATGTACTCCATTTTTACGAGGTTTCATATATGTACTTCAATCTTGTAGTGCCACGTCTTCCTAGGGATGTAAATGACCTGTAATTTACAAGTTGAAGTACCTACATAAAACCCTGCAAAGTTGGAGTACCTAAATGAAAATTTTGCACAACTTTAGGTATCCAAAATTACATTACCCTAAATTTAAGATAAAGACTTGAACTCTTCTAAATAAATAATTTATCTTTAACTTTAAAATATGTTCAATTCAATTTAAAATGTTTTTTTTTTTTTTTGAATTCGTTAGAATAATGTTTTGATTTTTAAATTTCAATTTATAAAATATTTTTAAAAATAATTCTTCTATGTATTTAACACTAAACTTCTGATCAATTGTTTTAGTTACCATTTTATCCTTAAATTGACCAAAAAGTCAGAATTGATTTGAAAATCCCAAAAATTTCTAAACTTAATTTTAGGAATTACAATGAGTATAATATATGAGATTACTAAGTAACTAAGTGTGCTTAGCGATGTCCAATCCATCGTAGATTGAATGTGACAGAGAAATTGAACATGACAGAGAATTAATATAAATTATCAATAGAGAGTGCCCAAGGACGTTCAAGTGAAGAACAAAGTGAAAGTGAGGTAGGAAAGTGTAATGAACATACTAGGAAGTAAAATCTACATCCCATGAGCTGAGAAGTGAATTTCAGTCGTTTCCAAAATTCTATATATTTTTATCTGTGAATTTTTTAAAAATAGATTTTTTTAAATATTTTTAAATTTGAAAAATGAAGACACCAACCAGATACGCTTTTCAAAAGTTTAAAATTAAAAAATATCAAAAAATAAAAAAGAAATATCAAATACATACTTAAATTTCTATTATAAAATTTTTAAATCAATTATTACAGTTATATTAAGAAAATTGAGGTATTAACATTTATTTAAAAAATAAAATATGAAGTTCGAATATTATTTGATTTGGAATGTGATACTTCTGACAAACAAACATAGTGAAAGAGCGAGTAAAAAGATAACTTGAGAGGTAAAACAGCGTCATTCGCCCCCACTTTATTTCTAACAAGTAATTTCATTCGGGAATTTATTCAAACACCATGTAAACACACAGTGTGGTTGTTTTAAAGTAGGCCCACTGACGGAGTCGCGCACACCTACACCATCACTCACCAACCCTCATCACTCACCTAACAAACCGAACTCTCAAAATTACTCCTATTTTTTCAAAAAATATAAATAAAACACCGGAAACCATACACAAAATCGAGATCAGAGTCAATTTTTTCCAAGTACCAACCAACCAACCTGTATATTCATCCACCACAAATCTCCTCCTCACCGCTCTGTGTTAGCTCTTTCACAAGGTACGCCTCCTACACAAGTAGCTTCGATATTCACTTTAGAATAGGTTCAGTTTTTGTTTGCAGTGAAAGCGGAATCGGGAATTGAGGAGATATAACAGACGAGAATATGGAAGCGAGAGTTCTTCAGCTTAATCCGACGTGGATTGAGTCGGATTCCTATTCCAGAAAGTTGAATTCGTGCCGGTCGACTCGGTTTTCTCGGAGATTGAACAGAGAACGGAGGCTTCAGGTGACGATTTCGGCTCATTTGAAGCCGCCTTCTAATGTCCGGAAATCTGTCTCCGTGGAGGTTTCTTGCTCCTACAAGAACAGTCCAGGTAATTCGTTTGGTAAATTTTAATCTTTTGAAAGAAAAATATTGTATATTCTGTTTTGCAGTGGGTTGTTAGTCCTTCGATTTTGCTTCATTGTTTGTGTGGTAGTGAATACACAATCCTGCATTTTGTAATTAATCCTGTCATTTGAGAAAGTTATAGAGCTTTGTGATGTAGGAAACTTTTTTATTATGTGCCACTTTGATTTCACTTCTCTATTTGTATTTGAGATTTGGATGTTGCTGCAAGCTCTGAGTTCAACTAAAACTTTGATGGGTAGCTGTAAAAGTTTAAGTTTCATTAAGCGAGCAGAGGAGTTTGAACTTTGTTGTGTTTCACAGTCTGTTAGCATAGTGTGGTATAGCAAAGTGGTAATTTTAAAGTGGTTTTCATTTTTGTAGCCTCAGTGGTGGAATCTGGAAGTCTATATGCACCTTTTGATGAAGCTGTAATGTTGAAGGTATGATACTTTTTTTATAATGTAATATTTGTATGAAAAGATCATGGTGATTTGATGCCTATTAAAATGTACTTTGATAGATAATAATCGTTTTTCTGCATGCCGTGGGAAGAAGTGCTTCTAACTAGAATTTGAGTGCAAAAGGTTGCTCTTATATTGAAGTTTTGTGCTTGGTTGAGTGCAGAATAGGTCGCAAGAAATAGAGCCATATTTACACGGACGTTGTATATATCTTGTTGGTAAGTTTCACATTCTTAGCCAATTGAATTGATATAGCAAAATTTTAGTTATGTAAGTTGTTGATTTATCTAAATGGGAGGTGCAGGAATGATGGGCTCCGGAAAGACAACTGTAGGGAAAGTTCTATCTGAAGTATTGAGCTATTCCTTTTGTGACAGGTTAGTTTGATTATTACATATTGTCCTGTCAATGAAATAGTCTTTTGCAGTTATTGGCAGATGAATGGAGGCTATATGGTCTAGACGAAAAAGTACTTTCATGTGTGTGCTTGTGTTCCTAACTTTAATTTTTTCATTAAAACGATCAGTGACGGAATATATCATCCCGGATTTGTTGAGCAATGTAATATGGTATTTGTTAAATTGTTATCTAGTATTTTCGGACTGAATCATGCTGGACATACCAACATAGGACTTCTGTGCATGAAATTTGGAATTTTAGCATTCTATGGTCCCTTCTTTTTTGGTGTCAGGTTTCTTATTGACAGTTTGATGAGCTAATTTTTTTCAATGACCATACAATTAATTATAACATTTAACTAATTTTATTGGTGCTCTAGTGACACCTTGGTGGAGCAGGACACTAATGGAACTTCTGTGGCCGAAATATTTAAGCTGTATGGAGAAGGGTACTTCAGAAATAAGGAGGTAGGATAAACAGAATGAGCTAGCATACTGTTAAGTCTAACATAATCTCTATTTACATTTCAAGATTTTTTTTTTTTTTTCTTTTTCTTACATTTGATAAGTATAATTGGATGCTTTGTTTCAACCATTTGCATTGCTTATTGAAGAACATATTCACCATGATTATGTAAATCAATGTTCAATTGATTATCAAGTCTTAATTTGGATTGATATACATATGCAAGAATTATGCCATTTTCATGCTTGTTGATACCCACAAGAACTTCACCTTAAACCTAGGTTATGAGGGGCGAGACTCTAAACCCTTATAGATCACACCAACTCTGTATATTGCTAACTTGGAATTTCAAGTGCCATATCTTGCTGACTGAAGCATGAAATTATCTTCTTGCCCTATGCGATGAATTTTTGCTCTAGACATCCTACTTAGCCCTATTGGGCCGATCACAATTTTCATTGTTGAACGTAGCACCACTCTAGATAACGCACTCAGACCTTTTGGCTTGTCACAACCTCATAGACAATGCTTTTTGTCTCCATTCCTGAAGGTGCATGTCATGTGAGAACAAATCCAACCTTTGTTGTTGAAAAGTCTAATGCCATTGTAAACCAAGTCTCAAACCTCATGGTTTTGTTAATATCTAAATGCGAAGTAAGCCGTAGCTTCAAATGTTATGAAGATAATAGCAACCGGTGTTAATGCATATCAAAATTACATTATTAATTGAGAGTAGCATTACTACCAATTTTCTCTTAAATTTTGTAAATTCTTATTGTTATCTTATCCTGCTAGTAAATGTAAGTTCATATTTGGTCCTCTGCTCTTGACTACAACTTTTTATGATTATTCTTCTTCTTGCCAGACTGAGGCGCTGCATAAGTTGTCTTTAATGCATCGGCTTGTTGTCTCCACAGGTGGCGGTGTTGTCACACGACCTATCAACTGGTATGTATGAAAATAATCTCTGCTCTTCATATCATGAAATTGGATTTGGTATGTTTTAACTGTCTAAATAAACTCGAAATATACTATTACTCAGGAAGTATATGAACAAGGGAATAAGTGTTTGGTTAGATGTACCTTTAGAAGCCTTGGCACAAAGAATTGCTGCAGTGGGTACCGGTTCTCGCCCCCTTTTGCATCATGAATCTGGTGATGAATACACAAAGGTCAGTCTTACAAACCATTTTCACTTGTGTTTAGATTTTATATCAGGACAATCATATTTTTGTGGAAGATCTCAACTGTATTTCCCTTTCGATAGGCTTTAAAGCGTTTGTCAATAATTTTGGAAGAAAGGGGTGATGCATACGCAAATGCCCATGCCAGAGTTTCCTTGGAAAGTACGTACATTTTAACTTGCTTAACTTTCTTTTCATTTTTTAATATTACAACTTCATTTTCAATATGAATTTGTTTTTGAAAATTGGTTAATGAGTACTGGTTTTCCCTTTCTGAAGATATTGCAGCTAAACTAGGTTATAGAGATGTATCCAGCATCACACCAGCAACTATCGCACTTGAGGTCTCTCTTTCTATCTCAAACCCGTACAATCTCATTGTGAAACCCAAGTCAACACACAAACCCAATTTGTCTAACTAATATTTGTATTCCTCCAGGCACTTGAAAAGATAAAAGGCTATTTAAAGCGAGATGGTAGTATGGATATCACAGAATTTTGATGTTTGTGCATCTCCAATCCAGGTGCATTTGAACTTCTACTTAACATTATCTCATTGCATGTGCTTTTTATTCATCCATAATACCATACGTATGAACTATTCAGATTTTGACACTAACTTCTTATGTTATCCCAATTTGGTTATGCAGTTGTATATATCAGTTGGTTTAATGTTATGAAGATCTGCAGCACCTGTATGTGCATAATTCTCCCCTCCAGAGGATGGAAAGTGGCCTCAAGTTACCATTACACCTCCAAGATTTTTGGTCCATGTGAGTTAAAATTGTTTGCTGTGCTTTTTAGTCAAAAAGCTGCTACTGAATAATTTTCTTGTAATAATACATGAAGCTATGCATATTTTTCTTTTCTCAGATATATGTAATTTTGTTCAGAGACTTGAAGATTTGCAAGTGTAGTAGTTCCTGTAATTTTATAGATTTTGATATTTTTTATTTTTTTCTCAATGTCAAGATTTTGAGGCCGTTTGGAATGATAAAATAATCAAAATTGTAGTGGTAAAGCATCATATCTATGTGATATTATCAGGTTATCACTTAAAAAGCTATGTTAAACTTTTTACTTGATTTTTCTTCCTGGATGTTTTGTTCATTTTGATGAATATAAGACAGCGTTATCTTTTTATACCTTATATATGCAATTTAACAAAATGGCATTGCATCTAATGTCCCAATTTACGTGAAACCTATTGAGATCAAATGAATTTTCTATGTCCATATATGTCTCTTCTCATCAATGATTCTGGAACTATGTGGCCTTTTCAATAGCTTCAATGCATTCCAAAACAGATGCTTTACTTGTCATTGCTGCCATTAGAGCTTCATGAATCAACTTGTTGTTCTTCAAAAGCGATGCCGAAAACAAAACCTGCAAATAATGTACCAGCACTAAATCATATGCCTCCCATCGATTCTGCATTTGCATTGTTCAAATTTGATATATGATTGAACTTACAGCCCATCTTGTGAGATTTTGTTGCTGGTCTTTGCTGAGTTGTGGTTTGCTTCTATTTATGGATCTCTGTATATTTACAACAAAAATTGTAAGATTAAACATGAAGTGGTATTATTATAAACTTAAACTTATGTTCAGTGATACACACCTGAAGAGTGAAAAGATCGGCGGATTGGCCGACAACCTTATCATATGTCAAACCCTCTGCAGCAAGTCCAGCCATTGCAACAACTGCTAACCTGTGAAAAGTTCAATCAAACATCACCACCACTGAGCTTCTCAACAGCAATGTAGAACAAAAATGCCACATATCTATCCCGTAGGTACCTGTCTAACTCCTTAGTGTCAAGCTGGCCGCTGTATATCAGTTTTTCCAGCCTGTCATCAATAAGATTGACGTGTTCTTTCCCGATGTCTAATGAATACCCCAGAATTGGAAGGCCGAGCAAGTAAGCAACTATGATGGAAAGGAATTGAATAAGCATATTATATTGTTCAGATTGTGTTTTATTTTATGGAATGATAATGGAGAGAATACTTAGAAAGTGAGCTGCTTCATGTCTGGTTATCCTCTCTTGGTAATCAGGAAAAATTGCAGAAAAGCCTTGAATGGCAGCTTGCAGAAGCCTAAAACAGCAATCAAAACACCATCAATATGTCTTAACATCATTTATAAGATGATGTATATGTTATGATATCATCTTACCCTGGTGAAATGCTCCCCACAGCCAAGACTACTAGCGAAATGCTACCAACCAAGTATGGTACAAAGAAACCCCAGTCCTATACCGATTAAACAACAGATATAAGTCAAAACTTAACAACCGAAAAAGTTGTGAGAACAACACAGTTGGAAGGAACTCAGATATTAATTTGTAGACTGTATATATTATGTTATAACCCAATCAGAAATTTTCAAAAACACTTCCGGAAAGTTTTAATTTGCAAGAAATGAACGATAATGATCAAAATGTTCTTCACTAGGCAGCAGAGAGTATTCACTCATCAATGAAGTGCGCGCCACTGGCCACTGAAGATGATGTTCTCCTCATTTCATTCATTTCATACTAATTGAAATCTATTTTGAAAATCTACTTTTATCAATAGTTTAATTTTGTTCATATGCAACTACATACAGTGAATTATATGTACATTTGATCTTTAACAGTAAAGCCGAAAAGAAGGAAAGTGAAAGAAGTTACCCCTGGTAGCTGGCCTGCAAGAAGAGCTAAGAACCCAGTTGATCCCACCACTGTGAAAAGAAAAGCCGCCTGTATTACTCAAAGGTATCAAACATATGAAAAGTACTTTGGAAACCGATATCACTACCATAAAAGCTCAAAGGCATTAATAAGTTTTCCCTTTGGATCATTTACAATCTACAACAACAAAACAAAGAACACATAATTAATTAGCTACATTACATCATTTCGAACACTTGGGATAGCAAGATTCTCCGCATTCTTTATTCCAATAGACGTAAGCTCGCGAAGAGATGTCTGTGGTACATATACAATTCAAAATTCAAGACTCAAGACTATGTATATAACACAAATTGTATATCAACTGCAGTAAATGAATATACATTATTAATGAATCATATGCATAAGAATTGCAAGAACTTCATACATTTAACGGAGACTGACCGTACGACGAGAGACGTAGGGCTGTGAACTCCATTTCTTAGCCCAACCAACTTCACTTAGCTTATCAAGCGCCTCTTTAACTGCATTGCTATCTCTCTGCGGCATTTTATCAAATAGTTATGTTCTAAATCAAATCAAATGAAATACATAACTAATTAGCACAAACAAAATTTATACACATATATAAACACTATAATTTGCAAGAAAGCATAGAAATATTGACTGGGATATTCAAACAAAGGAAAAGGGGACCTTGTCAATGGCAGATTGGAGGGAATTGAGATCAACACCAGCAGGTACAGAAGAAGGAAAAGATGAAGAAGAAGATGAAGCTCTGATTTTTGGAAAATGGTACTGACAGTGAAATGCTGGTAAAGTAGAAAAAGCCATGAAAACGAATTGAGAATCCAAACGACCACAAGGAAAAGAAGATAAGATTTTCTGGAGTTGCAGTGGTGGTTTTCTCAGTTATTAGTTCACTACTACTTCAACGTGTCTACTTCAACGTTTCTGGTATTCTATCTAACTACGTCAATTTTTATTTTTTAATTTAAAAATATATATATTAAATATAAATTTATGATTATTCACTTTTTTTTCTTTAAGGTATCATGGTTCTAAATTTTTAGAAATTTATGGTAGGGTGAATTATTTCCATTTTTATTAAAATATTATAATTTTTAGGTATAAAATTTATAAAATTTTAAATTAATTCTAATAAATTTGAAATTATTTATAACTAAAATACTTTATTTTATTTTTTTAAACAAAATACTTTATTTTAATGGATTAGTACTAGAATATGTTTGTATTTAAATTTCATTTAGATATTAGATTGACTTGGTGAAGAATTGTAGTGGTTAATGTTAATTTTCAAATTAGTGATTAGTTTGTTGTTGGATGAAATCTACGATTGATTTTTTTTTTATATATGAATAATTATGGTTTTTTTTTTTTTTTACATTACTAAGTCAAATTTATCAATATCGCAACCGAAATTTCAATTATACTCTTTTTAACATAGATGAGTTTATAAAGAAATTCGTAAGTTCAATTATAGAGGGTGAAGAGAAAGAAAAGAAGTCCTGTGTTTTAATTTGAAATCTCGATAGAAAGCAGCATAGCCGTTCAAAGATGCAACTAAATTCTTTGAAAATTTCGTCCTTTAGTCATCTAGAAAACAAATCATGTCATGGAGACATTAATTGATAAGATAGATGTAACTGAATTTATATATGTGGTATTCGTGACCATGGGTAAATTACACATCTCAAAAAGAGTTTTGAAATTTATATGGTACATGAAACTGAGAGACCAATATCATTCCAGTATTGTTGACAATCCTAACGCTCACTTCATTCATTATCGCTCACTGCATTCATATAATAATTCTGAAATTCAAGCTTGAATTACTTCCGTAGATGTTCTCCATAATTATGTGATTGAAGAAAAAAAAAATCAAACAAGAGAAAGAATTTTATTAAAACTACAATACTAACTTTTTGATGCAATTATATTAAAGAGTATAATTGGAAACATATGCCATATATTTAACATTTTGTCATATGATATTTAACACTTTTGTTTTTTTAGTGACCTGGCCTACTAGATTTCACTTTATTTCTTATTATATTGTGGTGTTGATGTGTAGCTATGCTCCTTTCATACTTTTTAGGTGGCTCCTTAAAGTAAAAGTCGTGTGAGACACCTAATATGTCTGATGAATAATCCTTAGATTTCAGTGGTTGTTTGTATCTCATGTGTGGCCACTAGAATTTAACTAGTGCATATACTTAAAAAAAATTAAATAAATAAAAACTTCAATTCCTAAATGTGTTTAAGATAGTGTCAAAATAACTTACTCCATGCATTTTCAATTGATCTCATTTGGGAGGCGCAAGGTATTATTGTACTAGCCCCTAGAGCTAACAGAAAATGGAAGTGTACTTTGCTCGATTAATGCAAATTATTTTTCTTATAGGATCCCACTTTTGTTGATGGAGTCTCTATTTTGTAAGTTTAAGGAAAAAAGCTCCCTTAATATAATTGAAAATTGGGTTGTTCATATGCTATTATTCTAATACAAAAGGATGTGTAAGTTTGGTAATCATTTTCTAGTAACACAAATAAAATAAATAAATAAATTATTGAGATATTGATGATTATCTAGGTTGATTTCAATTAATTTACGGAATCATGTGACTCTTATGTGTGCAAGATAATTGAAGATAGGGTAACCGAGAGAAAAACATGAACATGATGCAGCAGAGACACTAAATGGCCTGGTCCGAACCTCTCCATTATATTGTGAAAAGCATTTTCAAACATAGCTTTGTAATGTAATTGAATTGTATTGTAGTATACACATTTTGCCGGAGTTATATTTAATTTATTCGAAGAAGGTCTTGTTTTATAGATGGAAAATATTAAATAAGTAGAATTAAATATATTCTCTCTATTAGAGTTAAATATATTTCTAGTGAAAATTCTTTCAAATGGGCTTTTTAAAGTTCAAAATACAATTATAGGTCTGTTTTGAAAAACATACAAAAACAAACTTTTAAAAGTTTAGTTTTCACTCTATAGGCCAAGTTTTCCAAAATACCCCTAAATCTTTACAATTCACAGATGCTGTGAATTACGCTCACAGTCTGTGAATTACGGTCATAGTCTGTGAATGGTCTATGGAGTGAAAATCGAACTTTAATTTTGCAAACTTTACAAAAGTGGTCTATAACTATATAGTAAACTTTTTATGGCCTATAAAACAAATTTTCCCTATATTCTATTTGGTAATACATATTTATGGTCTTATTTGGATTTAGTTGAAACAACAGCTTACATCCTATGATTGGCCATACTACGATTGTTATGGCCTCACGAGTGGAATTTGTATATACATTTTAGCCAAATTTTCTCATCATTTCTAATGAATTTTTGCGCTACTTATTTAATTCCTTCTAGTTCCGAAGAAAATTCTTTAGTAGAGGCAAAAAGATTTCAAAATGAAAAAAAAACTGAATAGGGAAGAAAAAAAAAGATTAACAATTAGCAGAATCAATACCCTAAGAAGAAACAACGAACTTCTAACTTTGACCAGTCTAGCAACCGGCCATCAGGAGCGATCCATAATGTTAGTCCGCAGGACATGAAAAATTATTAAATTCTAAAGTATTAATAGCAAATATATGAATTCTTCATTTCCTTAACAACCCAGGAAAAGAGGAGAAAAAAAACTAATTTTAGTCTCGCACATAATTGGAATGCATTATGCCAAGCGCTCCATATAATGATCCTATAGGCCTAGTTTATAAACTTATAATTTTAAGTGATATGATATGATTAGGTTTGGATTGGATAATTTTTAAACTTATACCATATTTGGAAGCACATTGGATAGGATAAAATTAATAGATAGAAATAATTTAATTTATATGTTTTTTTTATTATAAAATTTATAAGCATTTTACATATATTTTTAAAAAATATTAATGTATTATGATATTTTTATATTTTTTCTTTATCAAATTATATATATATATTTATTTAATTTCATTTAAAATTTATTTTTCAACTTTTTTTTCTATTTGGATTGTTTTTTTTAAAAAAAAATATTATCACAAAATTGGATACTAAAAAAATAGAAATAAAGAAAAAAAAATATGATAAAAAGATTGAGAAAATGACCGTGAAAGAAAAAATGAAAAGTTCAAGAAAGAAAAGACAAAAATATGGAAAAAGTGAGTGTAAAATAGCATGAAAAAAAGAGGCCAAAGACAATTGGAGGAGGGAAGTTAATTTTAACCCATGAAGTTGGGCAGATACATTTAACCTGCTACGGTGGGTTAATTTTTTAAGTAAAAATGTAGTGGAATAAACACTCGTTAGGTTTATTTTTTTATCCTATCTCATCTCTAACCTGCGTAACAAACTAGGCAATACGGTATAGAAAGAGGATTGGTCCAATCTTTTAAAGTGAGGAAAAATCAATTTAGTAGACACATATTTTGAAATTTTCAAGAAATCTGCCTAGAAACCAAGCAATCTAACTATATAAATACTCATTGTAATGAAAGAATAGGGAATTTATAATATATGGAATTTCTTTGAGGAAAATTTGAATTTCATTTTGATAATGAGTGGCTATAGGTTCTCTAAGTGGATAAGGTTTTCTGAGTGTTGCTACTAAGATTATGAGTTTTTTAATCTAATTTCTATCTCAGATAACTAGATCATCACGATGCATCTTTTAGTCTTTCATTTGCAGTTCCATCTTACATTTGAAAACCAGATTTGAGCTCAATTTAAGACAATTGACTTGATCTTACACTATTGTTTCGAAGGTTTGGAAGTCAGAGTTTGGTCCCGGGGCCCAAACAGTTATACGTGGCCCCTTTACTTTCATGATTTGATGACCCATTTCCCTTTAAAATTCACCTTACTCTAATTATGTCTATGGTTAAAGTTCAATTAGAGGCACTCGATTCTTATCATTCTACTATAAATAGAGACTATAGCATTTTGAAGGTGGAATTCGGCTTTGGATCCAGGATTCAAGGTTCAATTTAAGGTGGTGACTAATTCCACTATTGTAAATCGAGTTTTCTAAGTTCTGAGTATTTAGATCTTCATCCAAATTGAGCGGACTTCATTGTACATCTCAGACTCAACTTCTCTTTGTTCTCAATTTAAAGTAGTGACTGATCCTACTATTATTAAGCTGGGGTTGATGGACTGAGTACACTCGCTTGATTTTCTACTAGTTATTTATTGCATATCACTCTCTTCTCTACTACTGCTATCAATTTAAGGTATTGACTGATCCTACTATTATTGTGTATGGTAGAACAGAATGTGTATCTTGGAGTACAAACCTAGATTATATTGTGTGGGTCTGGATCTCTTCATGTGTTCTCAATTTAAGGTTGTGACTGATCCTACATTATTGGACCTTAGAGAGTAGACGGGGTTATGCTAGTATGTTTAGTTAATGCGCACCCTAACTATGTTGTGATTCATTACGTCCTCTTGGTCTTCTATCTAGCATTCTCAATCTAATGCAATTGACCTAATCTTGCTATTGTTAAACCTAGGTGGTGGACTAGTTGCTAACTATATTACATATTTTGGATACGAGATCTTGAAATGCTCTGACCTCAATTAAAGGTAGTAACTGATCTTACTATTACCGGTTATAATTCTGAGAGTGATGATTCTTTAAATCCATAGTTTGAGTCATAGGTTAGCAAATTCTTAACAGTCCGCCAATTTTGTGAAAATTAGAGTCACCTCTATCTTCCTTCCCACAACCTACTAACTATAAGCACATCAGCCCTATCTTCCAGACTATTAATACATTTTTGTAGTTGAGAAATATCCAATGTCAGTGCCACCTCAAACATAGTTGTCACTTATTGTGATAGAATTGATAGGATCTGGTGAGTTGATTGAGGTGACCTTCTCAATATATCCACATCAACATCATAAAGTAAGTCTAACAAATAAAAATTCACAATATTTCCTTAAGAAGTCCCGACTTGAGGAGTCAGATTAATAAAATTATTTTACCGATTTTCCTTTTCCTTTTATTGGAGGTATAATATAAATCTACCCGAATGTTTTGGTATTCAACACAGATCGACAAATGACCTAGATTTTCCTTTTTCCATTTATTGGAGGTCTAATATAAATCTAGCGAATGTTTTGGTATTCAACATAGATGGACAAATGACCTGAACTCCTGCATCTATAATAAACACTTCGAGATTCATTATTCTTGTTCACATTATTTTTTTTATCCTTATTATGGGATTCATCTCGAATCCAAATATTACTTGTAGAATTACATGGATCATATTTGTTGTGACCTCATCCACGATTATAGCCTGATGTACGGTCTTGATTTTTATGAACATGACCATTTTCATGACACCGGCCACATCCAATGCCATGCTCGCAACCTCTACCACCATTAATATAGTTTCCACGATTCCTATATGAATTAATATTAGTCTTTAGTGGTGCAATTGCATCAATGTATCGTAAACTCATGGTTTCTTAACAATATCTAATCGTGTTGTTCTGATTGATCAAGTTGGTAATCATATTTGCAAATTTCTAGAAATTAAGTTGTCATATCTGTGTTTTTACCATCAATTTCTCTACATGAAAAGTTAATAAGGTTTTCTAAATTTTCTTTGCATCAATCAATTTATCTCCACGGAAATCTATTATCGATGTGATTCGAAGGAGTGTAGAATTATAATCACTGAGTGATTTAAAATCCTTAATTCTCAAATGCATCTAGTCATATAAGGCTTTTTAAGGAGATCAATTTTCCTTTTATACTCGTATCTTTATTTCAGAGCATTTCACGTAATAAATGGGTCCTTTATGAATAAATATTTTGTTTTTAAACTTTTATATATATATATATTATATATTATGCCTAATAATCTCCATAGTTTGGGATTGTCACTTAAGACCTTGTTTGGATGACTGGCAGCACTATTTCATTAATGTATTGTTCTGTTTTGTAATGTATTGTATTGTAATGAAATCATATTTAGATAAGTTGTACATTTCTATATTTTATTGTATATTTTTGTGTTCTGTGAGATTTTATGGTAATATTCCAAAATTGTTAAATGACCATAATGCCCTTGACTATATTTCCTAATTCAATGTCTGAAAATTATCTGTTTGTGAAAGTTAATCCTATTTCAATCAAGTGTGTAGCCAATCAAATCCTCAATTTACAATGGAAACAAAATTCATACAGCCACATCATTCATCATTCTAGATTTGACCAAAAGTGTTTCAAGATCAAAATACTATTTTTTATAGTCTTGTATTTAATGTTCAAATTCATAAAAGCAAAAGCTTAGACAAATCGTATTTGATGTTCAAATATCAAATTCAAATAAGTAAAAGACTAGACAACTAATAATCACACACGGGTACAACAAATTGGAGACATGAATCGAAAAGAAAAATCAAGAAACAGACTTGAGGGAAACAGAAGCGGAAGCGGAAGCGTTGCGAGGATCTAGATTGTTGAGAGGAGCAGTAATGGCATCGTCGGGATCGTAGTCAGGATTGAGAGATCTGTCAATAGCTTCCTGACCTGACTCAATACAAGGCTTACAGGCGATTTCAATTGCTATCCAACCTAACACCACTCCGGCTATCGCTATCAAAGCACTCGTGATAGCTTTCATTTCTCTCTTGCTCTATCATATTGCTATAAAGCGTTTGACGCGTTACGCCTCCGGTTTGTAAAAAGTGAAATCATTTGGTGTTGAAGGTCAAGCTATGAGTTGGTGATGTCACGTCGTGCTAGTCCGTACGAAAAGTCTTGTCTATGCGAATTAAGCATAAAACATAATAAATTGACTTTAACAAAGGGTAAAATTGGAATACAAGTAATTATTAGGGATAAAATAGAAAAATAAAAATATAAAACAACGTGAACACAGCGATTTGGTGTGTTGAGAAAAGGAGAGAAAATAGGTATTTTAAAACAACGTGAAACATTAATGAACAAAACAAAACAATCCCAATACACGAAACAAACGTTGTTTGGATTGTGATGAAGCAAAACAAAACAATCTAAACATACGAAACAAACAATGTCTAAGAGAAGCATCATTCTCTTCTTTAATTGTATCTCACAAGTCTCTAGTTTACAAATGTATTCTCATATTTGTTATCAATGTGATATAATTTTTTCCAACCAAATCGAGAGCATAAAATTTCAAATTTTCTAGTTATGACATTTTTTTTATTCCTTTCTTAATACAACAACATATTCATACTTAATAACATGTCAGAACACTCAACAACAAATAATACATCAATGATAACTATAAATAAAATCAATAGATACAACCGGCAATAACAATAATACTATAATAATAAATACAATTAACCGGGCTAGATTTATTCTTTTTATATATATTAAATTAGCAGAGCGTAACTTCCCATTTGATACTAAATTCAAGACATTATTTTAACTTCTCGGGATTATTTTTATCATCTTTTTTAGGAATTAATTCTATACTCCAAATACTTAAGTAGATAAATTCAATAATCCAAATATTATTAGGCTTGGTTTCAAATATTTCTAGACATCATTTCAACTATCTTAACGAATTAATAATTTTTAAATCAAAATTTTTGTTAATGAATAAAGAACTAAATTTTGAACGAAAAAACTAAAATTATTCAGCAAAATTACTACATGCTTAAAATTTTAGTGTATAAAATAGTGACGAAACCTATATAGTTGGGTTAGAAAAGAAAATGAAAAAGCTCTTTTAAAAAAATATAATTTAAATATATATTATTTTTAATATAAATACTGATATTTATTAATAATTCATATAAAATTAAAAAATTATTTTCAGTATAAATATTTATCATTACTAAAGTATTATTTAATTTTTAAAAATATAAAAAATAATAATTATTTAATTAAATATATTTTTATTTTTATAAAAATATTTTATAATTATTAGTAATTTACATGGACTTTAAATATTATTTAAAAAATTCTTATTTTTAATGTAAATATTTATCATTACTAAAAAAATAATATAAGAAACTCTTTCAAAAAAATAATTTAACTAAAGTATTATTTAATTTTTAAAAATATAAAAAATAATAATTATTTAATTAAATATATTTTTATTTTTATAAAAATATTTATAATTATTAGTAATTTACATGGACTTTAAATATTATTTAAAAAATTCTTATTTTTAATGTAAATATTTATCATTACTAAAAAAATAATATAAGAAACTCTTTCAAAAAAATAATTTAACTAAAGTATTATTTAATTTTTAAAAATATAAAAAATAATAATTATTTAATTAAATATATTTTATTTTTATAAAAATATTTATAATTATTAGTAATTTACATGGACTTTAAATATTATTTAAAAAATTCTTATTTTTAATGTAAATATTTATCATTATTAAAAAAATAATATAAGAAACTCTTTCAAAAAAATAATTTAATTAAATATAAATATTATCAAAATGTTGAGAGTGGGATTTGAACCCACGCCCATTCGGACCAGAACCTTAATCTGGCGCCTTAGACCAACTCGGCCATCTCAACTTGATTGATTAACTTTTACATTGTATTTATATATAAGTGCTGCTTCTGTGCTTGTTTGTTAAAAGGAATCATTGGAGGCGGACGGAAACTGGATAATTTAAGTTACGTATTAAAAATAATTATGATATCTTAACTATTTTAATTTTTTATTTAATTATTTTTAAATATTTATTTTAAATTATTAAAACATCATAATATTGCAAAACTACTCATCCAAATCTCAAAATCACTCATCCAACATTAAATCACTGATTGTTTTTATTTCTGGAGTGGTTTTGTAAAATTTTCCAAAATCTAAAACGTTTAAAAATATAAGAATTTTTGGAAATAACCCACAAAGTTAAATACAAATTATTGTCCCGATCTTATTCGAACTATAGCTGTTGTAATAGGTAATTAAACTTTAAGGAATAACTAAAAAAAAAAAAAATTCTAAATTAACATACCATTCCAGCAATTTGCTGCTGAAGTGATGTTCTTTGGAGGCAATGTGGGATATTCTTGTAAATCTTTAAAGTTAGATTTTGATTAAGAAGAACTGTAATTAATGAGCGAAATTAAGATTTGGATTTTGACGTCCGTTGGCAGCAGGTATACTAGATTTAACCAGTGTTGCTCGTGCTTCGGTCAATAGTTTATTAGGAGTTTATCACTCTGTTGATTGGAATTCTCAAATCTGCTATAGACTTTCTTTCCTTGATGATTGAAAATATTGCTCACTGGAAAAAAAAATTAAAAATATATATAAAAAATAAAAATCTATATTCCTTTATTATTCTAGCTTCTAGGAGGGCAACACTTCAATGTTTCCTTACCCTAGGAGGAGTCCTAAACTGGTCCAACTCCATCCCAGCTTGCTTTCCCAACTTGATGCAATGTGTCCATAAGCTCTTTCTGGTATCTCAACTCTCTCCCCGTTGGCCTGATATCTGCCTTGGGGTAAAATCATGTGCACTTCATTTATAAGCTTCTTCTCCAGTGTCAACTCTAACTCTCCCCCGGACGATGGATTGGAGATGCATCAAAGAAGCAACTTGCGCTGTCCAAACGCGGTGAGACCCTCTTGGTGTCACCTCCTTCCTAGTCCGAATAGGTTGGAGTCTCAGAATGTGTCAAATAAATCTAAAGCATAAGAGGAAAATTCCTTCATATAAAACAAGAGGTTGTTACCCTGGGACATCCTTCAAAGCCTTTGGATTCTGTGCTACTGCTTCATCCTGACGAATCTCAAATCTTCTAGCGGAGTTGGCTGCCATGTCCACCAGCTTGTCAGGTATTAGTTTATTTACATATAAAGAGAGAGTTTTATTTACAGTGGCGAACACTTTCATAATTATACAAGGTCCAGGAAATCGAATTGGAGAACCCCAACAAGCCAACAACCTGAAACAATATTTCGGATTTTCCACAGTTCAACTTCAAAAGCAATAAACAACAGAATCATAGAAGAAGAGATTGGAGTAGATTCCGATTTCTGGTTTAATGATTGTATTACTGTTTCAATTCTCTTCAGAATATGTAGAGAACTACAACATGCTGCGACGAAGCAAAAGATGGAAGCCATACTTATAAAACATTAGTATAGTATGTTTAGAGAGCAGCTATTTTAAATGCTACTGCCCAACATTTCTTAGCCCTATTTGAGACACTACTACAAAACTGATGCACAACATGACCTAAGAACATCAAATTCAACAATAACATATCTAACAATCTATTTAGCAATATTAAGATAAAGGTATCTGGTGTAGAAAGACCCTCTGTTAAGCAAGGAGTTATCATCCTAAGAGAATTAAGTTTGAAGGGTTGCCAGAAGTCCTACTCTAACAACTACACCCTAGCCAATTACATTGGAGCTTAGGTATACCACAGCCTCCACGTTCAACTATGAGTTAACTAATGAAATGCAGATAAAATATAAGGATATGAGGTAGGATCACTATATAAATTCTCAACTTCCATTCTCTGAGAGTACCTTTTTGTTGGAGTTCAGCAAGTTGTTGATGGGTGAAGTTCCCAGTTGACAAAGACTAATTTCATGAGTCTTCCAGAGTGTTCCTGCTGGCCATGGTGTAATGGCTGGTTAGTGTTATTAGTTACATATCAATGGCTGAGATCTTTTATAAGCATAAGCACAACATGTAAACAAAATAAATTTATTAAGAGAAGAGAACTAGAAATATTACCTACAATCATTTCTTCTTTCTCTGTTTTCACTCAAGCCTTCCATCAAACACCTGCTGTACATAAGCAAAAACCACATCGAATTAAATTTTCTACCAAAAACTCTTATTTTAGTACATATTGCAGCAAACCATAAAAATTATACCAAACTTTTTTTTTTTTTCAAATCAATCTCATTCTTAAATCCTCATCTCCTATCGAAAAAGCAAGACATCATGTCCCTTTATAACAAAACATGCTGCTAAGACATTCACAGATTCAATCTAACTATCTATTTGCATTGCCTAATTAATAGTAAATAAACATACCAGTACACTATCGACACTAGAATACTCTGTTTCACCGAAATTAGTTAGATCAGTAACATACTGGCTCAGCAACACAACTCATGATCATACCATACTGGCTCAGCAGCTCAACTTTCTTTTCTATCCAAAATGGGAAGCGATGGAAATAAGTTCAAACAATGACGATAATTCCCATCCTTCAAAATGAATTCCATTGTAAATGCATCCGGGACTACTCTTCTTTTCGCCATCTCATGAAGGAGAGTCATCACTTCTATTCTCTTATTTTTCTGTAGAAAACCATACATAACTGTATTAAATGCAATTACATCTGGTGGACAACCTTTCTCATCCATTAGTGACAAAACTTTGTAAGCCTCTTCCAATTGGCCAGCTTTACAGAGACCTTTAATAATGGTAGTATATGTAACTACATCTGGTGATAATCCTTCTTTGAAGAGTCTGTGAAACAGTTTACAAGCTATTTTAAGCTGTCCTGTTCTGCATAATCCATCTAACAGACAATTGATTGATTCTACACTCATATCAAACTTGCGCTCTAATAAATCATCAACTAGTTTGAGTGCCATATAGACACAACCATTCTTACACAACCCAGAAATGAGGATATTATATGTAGCTTTATCAGGCTCCACATTACTTAAGTGCATCTGTCTGAATAACCTTCTTCCACGTCCAACATGACCAGATTGAAGAAAGCCCCACAACAAAGAGTTATATGTAAAGACACTGGGCATAACTCCTTTTGAAATCATATCTTTGTAAAGACTCATGGCTTCATTTATCCTTTGTTCCTTGCAGTACCCATGGATCATAATACTGTAACTAAAAACATCATATCCGCATCCATAAGTTGACATAGAAACAAATATCTTCCATGCATCATCAATCCTATCCATCAAACACAAACCATTTAACAATATATTGTAAGTTCTCGCAATGGGACTCACACCTCTTGAAATCATTAGATCCATTAATTCATATCCTTGCTCAATTCTGTCCCTATTTCCTTTAACCATTTCACTATACAACTTAAGAGCAACTTCAACGCTCCCTCTTTGACATAAGCTATGTATTAGCGTGTTATATGTCACCACATCCGGGTTACATCCAAATGCAGACATATTCTTAAACATCCTAACAGCCTCGAGGAGTCTGCCCTCCTCACACAGACCTTTAATCAAACAGTTAATAGTCACAACATTCGGGCTCACACCCACTCTAAACATCCTCCCAAAAACTCCAAGAGCATAACGAACTCTATTAGAATTGCACAGACAATCCACCAAAACAGTAAATATAATCACATTGCACGGCAGCTCAGTAGATATCAACCTCATAATAAGATGAATAACAGTATCGTATTGCTTATCCCTAGCAAGAGAGCTAAACAAAAGAGTGAAGAGGGACATATGAGGAGGAGTGCTTCTCTCAATCAAACAATCGAACAAACGATTAGCTTCATGGGGAAGGATGTTACCTACTCTGCATTTTACAATGACGAATCTGTGTAAATCCTCGACGTCTATGTGGTTTAGAGAGAAGAATCTGCAGCGGAGAGACGAGGACATAAATGGACGGAGAATTGCTCGTCTCAAAGCCATTGTGATATGCTGTAGAGGCTGAACCTACGAAGGATGAGAAGGGTTGCGCTGGATCTTATTCGTAAAATTGCAATCGCCAATTTATTGTGTATTTTTTCTCTTGACGCTCGCGAGTCCCAATCTAATTTTAAAAAATACTTCCACTGTATCAATTTATCTTGTTTCATATATCTTGTTTCATATGTGTAGTACGTAAATTGTATTTTGTTCGACTTAACGTCTTCTTTTTAAATATGTAATTATCATAATTTTTAATTATGTATAATTAAAGATATTTACCATTAAAGTTAAATATTGAATAGCGTGCGAAGAAAAATATTGCAACTAAATTGATACGGAAGAAGTACATAATTTACTTCGAACTAAGCTAATATGTCCGAATGAATATCAAATTATTCAAAAACTACTTTATTATGATAATAACTAGAAATTTGCTTCGGCGAGTATTTTTTTTTAATTATATTAAATTATTTTATTATTTTGTTAGAGCATCTCCTCCGGGATGTCTATTTATAATTTCTTTACCGTCACATCAGTAACGTGGACAATATTTTAAAAAATAGACCTTCAAATGATATCGTTTATTTTGAATGTTCAACTGATGTGACAAATTTTAAAATAAACATTATCTATCAGAATTTCTATTTTTGACAGCCAAATAGACATGCTGACTCAATTTTTTTTATATTATTTAATTAGATTTTTAATGTATTTCAAATTCTTTTTGTTATAATAAAAAAGTTTAAATTTCTATTAAAATTTAAAAAAAAAAAAAAGGAGAGGGATAGACGGTAACCACCGTACGACTATTTTTAAACTATAATGTCTATCAATAAAAATTTTGACATATCATCATTCACGACTTCTACTTTACACGGACACATCATCTGACGCTCACGTTCCACCGGAGATAATCTTAGTGTTTAAATTTATTTATTAAATTAATTTTTTTATTAAATTATTTAAATTAATAGTTATAAATAAATAATAATCATATCTAAATAAACTACCCATGTTATAAATATGTATATATATATATTAATTATTATGTAAATAAATATTTATTCATATATATATATTTTTTAAAGAAAGAAAAAGAGAATATAAATACATATTTGATTAAAGGTTGATATAATTATATTTCTAACAAATTTTTTCTTTAATCAAATATTAATATTTTTTATAAATAATATTTGAAAATAATAATACATTTAAATATACATGTTGTAATATTTTAATTTTTCAAATTTTCTTTATAATTATAAATATGATTTATTTTTTTAAAAATAATAATATATTTAAATATTAATTAATTACATCTTTTCAAATTCCCTTATAATTATATATATGATTCAATTTTTTAAAATAATAGTAGGGGAAATTACGTAAAATGAACCAAACAAAGTTTAAAAATTCAAAACTAAACCAATAGAACTTTATTTTTATTTTTGAGTCATCCAAACTTTGATTTTCAAAAATAGACCATCACACATTCACAGATCCTCTTCACAGACCACCTTCACACATTCACAGATCAGTATAATCAGTATAAAAGGTCTTCACAGAATGGTAAAATGGTCAATTTGGTTCATTTTTGAAAAGTGGAAGTTTGAAAGATTATTTTTGTAAAATTTTTAAAGTTGGGCTATATAATGTAAATAAAAGTTATAAAATAACAAAAATGAAAATAATACATAAAATAGTATATTTAAATAAATTAAATAATAACAAGATATTTGAAGAGATGTAATAAAAAAATACATTTTTAATTAATAATGAATGATAAGATACTAATTAACAGCATATGAGTAAATAATTTGAAAAACCTAATTTAGAGGATGTATTAATAATAGCATTTGAGTAAATAATTTAAAGAATCAACCTAATCTATAAAATGTAATAGAGCAATTTTAAGCATGCCACGTGTGTATATATATATATATATATATATATATATATAATTTAAAAATAAATTTAAATGGATTCATTTTGTTTTTAAATTTTATTTAGATGGTTGAGTCATTTTATATATATATATATATATACATATATATATATATATCTCTTTAATAATTTAAAATTAAATAAATTTATTTGAAATTTAGTAATCTATTTATAATTTAGGTAGATTCCCAACAAACCATCGCGGGTTTGGCTTTCTAGCCGAAAAACCTCATATGTTTCGTTTTTAGCCAAAAATCCTCTTTTTGTATTTTTCTATCTAAAATGTTATTCATCCGTCAATGATGAACTATAATCAATAGGTATTTTCATAATTTTGTATTTTTAATTTAAAAAATATTTTTTTCCTTCATTTTCTTTTTCTTGTTTTTTTTTTCATTCTTCTTTTTCCTACTTTTTTATTTTAATTTTTTTTTAAAAAAAGAAAATTAAAAATTTTAAAAAAATTAAAAAATCATTTCAAAAAATAAAATAAAATAATAATAGTAATAATAATTTTTATTTTATTCATTCTTTTTAATTTTCCCCCTTTTTTCCTTTTTTTTAAATTAAAAAAAATTAAAAAGAAAACTAACAAATTTTTTTAAAAAAAATAATTAGAAAATAATTTTTTTTCCTTTTTTATCTTTTTTTTTCTTTAAAATTTTTTTTTTCATTCTTCTTCGGCATTGACTAGATCCATCATCACTCCACAATTCACCTTCACATCACTTAGGAAGAAAAAAATTAATTTTGTTACTTTGCACGGTCAAAGAAGAATGAGGAAAAAAAATAGAAGAAAAAAAATTGAAAAAGAAAAGGAAAAAAAAAAGAAATAGAAGGGAAAAGGAAGGAAAATAACGGTAAAAAAAAAGAATTTTTTTATTTAATTTTTGTTAAATTTTTAATAATTTTTTTTTATTTTTTAATTAAAAATATAAAATTATAAAAATGCCCCTCAATTACTGTTCATCACTGACATATGAACAGTAACTTGAATGGAAAAGTAAAAAAGAATTTTTTTTTGTTAAAAAATGAAATAGATGAGTTTTTTTTTTTTTTTTTTTTACTAATAGGCCAAACTCGGTAATTTTTTAGAAATCTCTTTATAATTTATATTAAAATAATTTTGCGCCGGAAATTTTATAATTTTAATTTGAATACAAATTACTCTTTTCTTAATAAACTTTTATATGGGAGATTTCTAAAATACCCCTACAAAATTTATGTTTGGTTTATGAGCAAATTACACTCACACCTCTCTTGGTAAAATGTATTGGAATTTTTTTTCATTCTTTTTCCTTTTTTAATTATACGTCAATGTCCCCCAAACTGAGATTAAAATCTTGTTTAATTGTTAGAATTTGTCAATATAACAACAAAATCTGTACTTTAGAGTACATACATATCATATGATGTTCTTTTACAGATAAATGGTGTATATAATGTCCAAAAATTAGTGTCAAACTTTTTTTTTCTTATTGTTTTGCATGTTAAAAACTAACCTTTACAAAATTATATTATTTCCACTCTTATAAAATTCCAAATATAAATAAATAAGGAAATTTAAAACTTGGATAAGTTGAGACGAATGTCACTTAATGAGTTAGAAGCTTAAGTCTATTTAAATTGAAAGTGGTGGAAAATATCGATTTTGGATCAAAACGTAAATTTTTGGTAAAATTTTCACTTTATAACCATTGAGCGAAAAAAAAATCTAAATCCAACCAGTGAAATGTGCAAATGAAAATTTGAGAAGTGAATAGAAGAGTCAAGAAGGTATTTCAGTGAAAATTTACTTATTAACTTAAAATATCATTAATATAATGTAAAAATATAAAAATAAAATTTTTATTACCATATATTAAAAAAAAAAGAAAGTATTATAAATTAATAGCTTAACAGGTTTATCGTATCATCCGAATTGTGTGAACCCATTAAACTCTTAAGAGGTTCGTATCGTGTTCACCCATTAATCCGAATCATGTCATACCCAAATTGCCACCTCTAAAACTACCAGTGATTTGGGTACGTGTGATTTTGGTGTTTGGTGAGTGATTTTGAATAATTATTAAGCATTTTGAATCATTTCTTTATTTATTAATTTCAAATTTTTTAATTGAAATTTTATTTTTAAAAAATATTTAATAATTTTTATAATTTTTAATTTTACTATATTACCACACAAAATTATATAGTTTAATTATTTAATTATTTTTAATTATTACATATTATTATTTAATGAAATAATATTCATTTTTATTTAGTTATTATACTATAAGTATATTTGTACAATTTCTATTCTTTAACACTATTATTGAATACCCATAATTTTATAGGTATTTTTAAAATAAAAATTAATATTTTATTTTTTTAAAAAAACTAAAAATAATAATTAAAATAATATAGAAATTATGAAATACAAATAAAAATAATTAAATAATTTTTAAAATTCTTATAAACTATTAAAACTAAATATTTTTTTTGTTGTTGTCTAGAAAATTAAAAATTAAAGCTACAAGAATTAAAAATTATTAAATTAAAATTTTAAAAATTATGAATTACTAATCAAACTACATGCTTATTAAAAAATATTTAAACTGCATAATACTTGGTAATATTTAAGTAACATTAAAATATAAAAATTAAAAGTTAATAAAACAAAAAATTATTTACAGGGATTAAAATATCATAATTTTCTAAAGCCATTCACACAACACCAAAACCATAAATCCCAAAACTACTAGTTTTTTTTTTTTTTTTTTTTTAAGTTTCAATTAATGCTACAATTTCTATTAATTTCTAGAGTGATTATTGATGTCTGAGTTAACCCATGAGTATTGATTTATTTGGTGAAGGATATTGTCATTGTGTTGTGTGTTTTTGTCTCTTGATTAAAATGTGTATTCTTGGATTTGTTCCTTAGGAAACCAACAACCAGGAAAAGCATAAGAAAGTGGACATCAAGTGGTGGAGACCTAACTTTTGGCTTGAAAGATAAGGTTCGAAACTTTGTTTAACCCTCGCATTAATTGTTTGTTATTATGTGATGATTGCATAGGCTTTTGCATCATAGAATTCATAATATTGAATATTGATGATAATTGCGAATAATGGTTGATATTGGGTGTCATTGATGCTATGATATGTTTATTGATGTTATTGATAGTTAGTGATTCCATTAGATGAATATTGATGCTATTGTTGACTACGGATGAACATTGGTATTGATTGATGAATAATGGTGATAATTTGTGGAATTGATGTCACTGAAAAGCATGTATTGATATTATGAACTTGATGATTTGATATTGGTAATATTGGTAAAAATGACCTTACTAACACAATTAGTCTATATTGAATTGCTTATTGAAATTGGTTTTCTATGAAAAAGAATAGCAAATTGAAATTGGTTTTCTATGGAAAAGAATAGCAAATTGAAATGAATTGTGGCCTTTGTGTTTTGCTTGAATATTGAACTCATTAAAGCACTGATGATTGGACTTAATGAATATTTGGTAAAAATGCCAAAAACCCTTGGACTTGCTATAAAATATAGGAGATAAGACATGCCTAGGAGTTAGAAGTAATTTGGCACAAAAATGTGGTATTTCTTGGTACGAAAGCCATATTGCAACTTCGATCTATATTGGGATTTTAGTCTATATTGGAACTTCAATTCATTATTGCGGTAAGGGACCGTATTAAATCCTGAATTCTATTATTTAGTTTGTTTTTTTGGCAAATGATCATTAATTGGATAAATATTGAATTGGTGTTGATGACTTGGTTGTGGTTATGATTTTGTGAAATTTGTGCCTATAATGTTATGTAAACATTTGTGAATAAATGGATAAAATACTATCATGACTTAAAATGAATTGAAATTTATTATGATATATTGATGTATATAAATTAAACAATAAAGAATTGGATTATTGTCTTATTGTGTGCATTTGGGACTTTGCGTGTTGTCGCAAATTGACCAAAATGGTCACTTTCTCTTGCTCAAAAGGTTTGGTCGTTTGACGTTTAGTGAGTACTAGTGTATAGTTAGAAGTCTATAGAGTGCGCATATAAAATTTTGTTGAATTTCATTAACATTTGGTTGGGTTTTAAAGTTGAGCAAATCGCTCAAATTACAATTAGAAGTTGTTGATTCAAAACAAAATCTGAATAGAATGACGAACAGATTCTATGTTGTCATCTGTTCATCATCTACTCACCATTTGTTCATCGTTACATACTGTCAAAATGATTTCTTGATTAGCGAAGGGGGTCACTTTGTCATATACTCGCAATTTATTCGTCATTATATACTGTCAAAATGGTTTCTAGATGGCGAAGGGGTCACTTCATCATCTACTCGTCATTTATTCGTCGTTACTTAGTGTCAAAATAATTTTCAATTTGGCGAGAAGAGTCACTTCGTCATCTCTTTTACAAGTCCTCAACGTGTATTCTGTGAATGTGGTTTTGATATTGGCGAGAAGGGTCATCTTGATAACTCTTCTCCAAGTCCTTGCTATGTATTCTATAAAAATGGTTTTTAACTTAGTAAGGATGGTCACTTTGTCATCTCTTCGACATGTATTTTCCATGTATTCTATCAAAGTGGTTTTCATATTGGCAAGGAGGGTCATCTCGATAACTCTTCACCAATTCTTGCCATTGTGTCCTGTCAAATTGAATTTCAAATTGGCGAAGAGGGTCATCTTGATAACTCTTTGCCATGTTCTGGCCATTGCAATCTGATAATTAATTTCTAGAGCTGTCTAGCGACAATTGTGCGTCATGGATTCATTATTGGCGTTTATCATATTGATTGGTGAATTGATTATATTTGTGATTAAATTATTGGTGAATTATTACAAGTCATATATGTATTGTGTTGTGTGGCGCTTAAATTCCTACATTCTTTTAGCATGAATATTCATATGTCTATGTAGGGCGATTAGTTGCAAACTAGGCATCGATAGCCTAACGTTACTTTTTTCCCTCTTTTTATTTTATTTTATTTTGTGCTTGAATGGCAACCCTAGGTGTTTAGCTATCCATCAAAGAATGAGACTTCCCTTCAAGACTATTTTTATTCATGCATTGCATTTCATGATTTTTTTCAACTTGTTATGTCTTAGAATATATTCAAACCACTTGTATTACATTAACTCCTCTTGATTAGCGATGAGTAATTTATGATCTAAGGCATTCGTATTTGAAATGTAATAATGAGAAAATTTACGCTCTTTAAACATTAATATCTATATTGAATTGCGACACATATTGGAATTGAGTATTGTCCATGCTAATAGGTTATGAAATATTGTATATTGGACATTAATTGATGTAGTAATATTATTTACGGTATCAAATTAGAATATTGCATCGATTTCTATGACGCGCGGGCCCACGTCTCGGGTATCACCGAGACGAGGGTTTGATATTACACGTGACTTCAAGATTTTCTTAACTTGGACTTGGAAACTATGTAAATCAATTTTGTCAATGTGATTCCCTCGGCCTACAACATTGATTTTCTAATGTTCAAATTTTTTATAGGCGTTATGTATCTACAACTATGGTAATATCATCAAATACAATAAGGAGCTACTTGATCCATTAGTGTGGATGGGGGATGACAATATGATTTATTCATATTGGCAATGAAAAAGGAATTTGGTGACATATTTTTGGGTAGCATTGGAGTTTATGAAACCTACTTCTTTAAACGATAAGAGATAACTTTATAAAGATGCTCAATTAGGAGAAGGATATAAGAAGTTTGGAGTTCCACCCTTTGTAGATGAACATAGTTGCCGGTAGAGGGAAGGATGAGAATCTGTTTCCTCCTTTGTGGGAAATTTCATATGTAAGTAATTCATATGAAGGTTTTTGACACATTTTTTTATTAATAAATATTATTCTTATTTGTTTGTTACCATCTTTTGGTATGCACAAGATGTTTTTTCAACTCACATCTTTGGATCTTATTGGATCGTGGCACTATTGGACTTGTCCACTCAAAATATTTACTTAATTAATCTATTAGTCCATTGCGGTGATCCGATTTTCATAGCGGAGTAGTGCAAATGTTTAGCTCATACAATACCTCGTATTTTATTATTGATTGAGTATGTTAAACATATTGTGCGAGAGGACAAAACGCTTCTTGTTGAGGATTAGAGTGTTCATGTTATCGACCAATGCATTATTCTATCACAGAATGATACATAAGTATCCTAATCTTAATACGTATAATTGTTACTACATGTTTTATTTTGACATTTTGATAGGATTTCCTCGCTTATATCAGGGATTCATGTGGATCTTTTGTTTGTAAGATCATTGAATATATCATGATCGGTAAGACAACTTGATATCTCGGTAGTAAAGATAGTAGTTGTGTATAACCTCTTCGAGAAGACATTGTATGTACCATATTCCAGCATTCAATCCTGAAAAACAGCAACTAAATATGTAATGATATATCATGCCCTTACCATAAATTAACATCATTATATGCCATGTTTTACTTTTGTGCTTATTATGACCTTGTTATATTATACCTTTTGTTTAGGTACATTTGAAGTTGTTTAATGAGATCCGTTCTTATCAAAGTCTGTTATTTTTTTAAATACAAGTTATTTGTGGGTGGAAAGTTGCATTGTGATAATTTGCGATAAGAAAAATTAGTTTTACAGACATTTCAGCTCCTTTTAAAAATTGTCTTAGTAAACCTTGTAGGGTGAGACGTTTCCACAAGCATTTCTCTCCAGAAAGTTGAATTTTCAAATAAATATCTCAGAAAATGTCTCACCCTTAGACACTTTCTGAGAATTTTTTTACTGGAAAAGTTTCACACCATCTGTAATATATACACTACCTAACTTTATTTTTTTTCTTTTACTTATAACCAACCAAATGAAATACAGAAGATGAAAATAGCCACAACAAAACACAAAAAAGTTTCAAGTATATTTTAGAACCTCTCTTGTCCTACAGTTTAATTTCATTCGCAGTATAGTTGTGACACATAGTGGAACATATGAGAATAGAATTGGTTAGGGTACAATTATAGGTTAGGACTAGGTTGTTCACAACTTTCACCTTCAACATTTGCACAACATCCGTATGGACATTTTCAAGGTGCATGTAGCGTCTGACCCTCGCCAATGGCGTGGTGACCAACCGCCACGTTACCTCTTAACATTTTTCTTTACTTTTCATTTTCATTACCGGCGTTCGGTTCCACATTCATACATTCCATAAGTACTCTTTAGAAATAATCATCAATATCCAAATAATATTCATGTTAACATCATATGTTCATAAAATAGTTCTTAACTTGTCTCGTAAGTCATGACCAAATAAAATAATTTACAAGTCTAAACGAGTCACATATAGTATTCTTCGATGTTTAAAGTTTACACTTATTAAATAATATGCAACTCGAATAAGAAAACATTAAGAAAATGACATATACATGAGTGTATCTAATAATGACTTTTTATGACTTTCATAGACTTTTAAATATTATTGAAATCTACAGGTATCTAATCATGACTTTTGAAGACGCTATAAAAGTCATAGGGTATCTAATGATGACTTTTTATGACTTTCATAGACTTTAAATGTTATTAAAAATCTGCACGTATCTAATAATGACTTTTGAAAACTTTATAAAAGTCATGGGTATCTAATCATGACTTTTATAATTTTTTAAAAAGTTTTCAAAAGTTTTGGGTATCTAATCATGACTTCTATAGAGTCTATAAAAGTTTTGGGGTGCTGGAATTTTCATAACTTTTGAAAACCTTTAAACTTGACAGACTTTTATAGACTTTTGTAACCAGTTAAAGAAATTTAAAATTAAAAAATTGTCCACTCTTTTCCTCACCAACTTTGAACGACTTTGGAATACTTTAAAATATTATCAAGTAAAAACTCAATTTCAACCCCATTAGTTATTTTATTTATGTATTTATTTTTTACTTTAATTATAATTGTGAAATATTTTGGAATCGTCTATATGTATTTTTTCGATAATATTTTTTGTTTACTTTTATCAAGTATTATATTTTTTATTTTATTAAAAAATAATTTTATTTTTATTATATATTTATATTTAAAAATATAGATTGTCTCATTCAATCAATTACATTAAACAAAAAATTAAAGATTGAGTAACAAAGTGTAAATATAATAATAATTTACTCAATAAATTTATAGAGGAAAAAAAAAACACAACAATCAAAAGAAAAATGAAGGAAAAGAAAAAGAAATGAAAAATTATAAAATATGGATATTAAAATAAAATATCAACTTATTAAAATTCATATTTGACTCGAATGACTTGATAGTAATAACATCTTAGTAAAATTATTTTTGAAAAAAAAAACTACTTCATTCTATTAAAGAAAATTGATGACAATTTTTTTTTAATTTTAATACCAGTAAACTTTCATCCATTCTTATAAAATATGAAAGTTCTATCGAAATTAATCAATTATCGTGATATATGAAAATTATCAAAATTATTGAAAATTTATAAAAATAATTAAAAGTTTACAAAATTTATTTTATAAAAATTTATCAATTTTTTTTAAAAAATTGTATTTTAAAAACCTATGGCTGGATTTATAAAGTCATTCAAAACCTATAAAAGCCATTCATTTTACAGAATCTTAAAAAAAAAAAAAAATTAATTAAATAAATATATTTTTATTTTAAAAACCGTGTTACATGCCGCCGACCTTTAAAATTTTAACCATAAATATTATTTAAACAATTTTACTTATATAAAAAAGTTTCAAGAATCAATAAACAATTTTATATATCTTAAAATTACCACTTCCAAAACTAGTTTGAGAGATGTGTACACTGAAAATCCCTTGAGTCAACTGCCTCCCGTGTCCTGTCAAAGGCGGCCTCCGAACCCTAGATTGATTTCTGATTTGCAGATGGCTTTCAAAATCACAGCTTCTCCTCTTCGTCAATTCAGAGACAAGCATTTCTCTCGAACACCCTACAACTCAAAGGATTTAGAAAGATTCCTCCTTGGCAAATGCAGATCACCAGGTAACATCTCTCCACAAGAAGCTCATACTTTATTCGATTGCTTGATTCAGAGAAATCCTCCTCCTCGTATGTCATCCTTCACTCTTTTATTTAGTTCTCTTGCTAGGAATAGTCACTACGATACTGCTATTTCTCTTATCATGAGGTTCAACTCTTCTGCCTTACCTCCCAATCTGATTATTTTTAATGTGTTAATGAATTATCTGTGCAATTCACATAGAGTTTCTGATGGTCTGGTAGTGTTTGGGAGGATGTTGAGGATGGGTTTGAGCCCAAATGTTGTGACTATTTCATGTTTGATCAAAGGTCTCTGTAGAGAGTGTAGGATGCTTCAAGCTGGCAAGATGTTGAAGAATATGATTAATTTTGGATGCAAGCCAGATGTGGTGACATACGGTACTGTTATAAATGGCTTGTGCCAAACAGGGAATGCAGAACTTGCTATTAAGGTTCATGAAGAGATGATTAAAGAAGATAGCAAGAATGTGAATGTTGTTACTTACAGCTGTTTAATTGATGGTCTTTGTAAGAGTGGACTTTTTGATAAAGCTTTGCAACTCCTTTTAGAAATGGAGGACAATGGAATCACTCCCAATGTAATTTCCTACACTTGTTTGATTCATGGACTTTGCAAAAATGGCAAGATTGACGAAGCTTATGATTTATTAAAATTGATGATGAAGAGAGGTGTTCATCCCGATACAATAGCATATAACTCCTGGATTGATGCACTTTGTAAGAATGGAAAAGTGGATGAAGCCAGAGAAGTTCTGGATTCAGTGATAGCTAAAGGTGTCAGTCTCAGCACTGTCACATTTACCTCAATGATTAATGGTTTGTGTTTGGCAGGAAGAGTTGATGATGCAAGGGAATTATTCGTTTCCATGAAAAATTATGGTTGTAGACATGATGTTATTAGTTACAACACTATAATAGATGGGTATTGTAAGCATGGACCGATGAATGAAGCCGCAAGCCTCTATAAGGAGATGATTGTAAGAAAAGTTACACCAAATGTTTTTACATATAACATCTTATTGCGTTGTCTTCTCCAATCCAGTAACTTTGAAGAAGCAAAAAAGTTGCACAGCGAAATGTTGCAAAATAATGTGGTGCCGGATGAATATACATATTCTATTCTTATAGATGGATTTTGTAAGAATGGTGGTATTGATGAGCCAATGAAAATATTTGATAATTTAGTGAAAGGAAAGTTCAATATCAACATTCAATTGCTCACCTGTCTTTTGGATGGACTTTGCCGAGCAGAAAGGTATGAAATTGCTATTGAACTGTTTAACAAATTCTCACAAAAGGAAGGTTTGCGTCCGACTGTGATCACCTATGGTATAATGCTCAGAGGACTTTGCAAAAATGGTCAATTAGAAGAGGCAAATAAACTATTGTCTACTATGGAAGAAAATGGTTGTCCTCCTGATGCATTTTGTTTTAACACTATTATGGAGGGATTTTTGAAGGTTAATCAAACAACAAAAGTAACAGATCTCCTCCAGAAAATGCTAAGAAGAAATATAGAACCCAATGTATTTACTGAATCCATTGTAATAAATTTAGTTGAAATGGAGAATTAAGTGTTAGATGTTCTTTGAACTTAATTTCAGGTCTATCTATATTCTATTTTGCTTACTCAAATCAATCATAAGGCTTGTCTATAAATATAGGATTGTTTGTTTACTTTAAGAGGATTTTTAAAGAGATTGTTTATAATAAAAAATTAGAAATTCAGTTCTTAAAAAACTAGAGTTTAAGATAAAAAATGTTTTTGGGGAAAAAAATTTGGTATTGATATAATATTTTAAAAAATAATATGATAAAAGTAATATTTAATTATAATATTACAAGCTAAAAAAGATTCTTATAAAAAAATAAAAAGTAAAAAAAAAAAAAAAAAAAAAAAAAAATAATAATAATAATAAGTAAAGATGTGCTAAACAAATGATGCTCTGATGGGTTCTTTTAGGTATATTTTTCCAAAATTGGATACTTTAATTATTTTGAAATGGCAAAACTGTAAAACCGTTTGTTTTTTTTTTCACTTAAAATTTATGCTAAATGCGAAAAGTTTCAGGGTCCGTTTATTTTTCTCCCCATTTATTTATTCTCTCCCCATTTAATTCTAACCTTTTAACGACGATAAGTTTTAAAATTTTATTTACTCATTCTTTCTTTTCTTTTTTTTTTTTAAGGGAAATTTTTTTTAATAGGCCATAAAAAGTTTACTACATAATTATAGGTAACTTTTGAAAAGTTTGCAAAACTAAAGTTTGATTTTCAGTTCATAGGTCATTCACATACCGTAATTCACAGACTGTGAGCATAATTCACAGAATCTGTGAATTGTAAAAATTCAGGGCTATTTTGAGAAACTTGGCCTATGGAATATTTTTGTTTCTAAGGAGCATTTGCTGGAATTTAGCAATATGATATTTTATTGAAGAGAGAAATTTTTTCTTAAGATTTTATCTATGGTCTAACAGACCGGCCTGAAAGAGATTCAATCAATACAAACATATCTATGTGGAAATGAGTGAAATTTTATTTGGTTAGAATTTATTTTTTAATACTATTTTTATATGAGTGAAATTTTATTTGGTTAGAATTTATTTTTTAATACTATTTTTATTTTATTTTATTTCTATATTTTTTAAAGAATTTCTTTTAATCAATAATATTATTTGCATACTACAAGAGATTCTTTAGAGAGGCCCTAAGATAACTACATTTTTATTTATTTATTTATTTATTATTTTTGGATAAAAGTAAACTTAATTCCAACTTAAACACTCATAAGAAAACAAAATATAACTTACAAGCACTTAAACCAGCCTCACATCGGTCTACCAAAAATTGATATCGATATAAATACACTATATATTACAGATAGTCCCAAAATACCCAACCACTCATGAATTAACAATCAAATTTGGCCTAAACCTTAAGTCCGCACAGTCTATATGCCCAACAACCATATGATCAGTTAATTTTGTGGAGATCATTCTATGATAATTTTTGAGATCATACTCTTATCTCTTCCAACTCACCTTCTTCAGATCGCTATAAATAGAAGAGACATCCTTACTCTAACCCATTCAATATCCATTTATCAAACTTATACCAAAATTACTATTCACTAGTAAACACAAATTCCGACAATATTAAAATTCAAATGACTTTAGTCAATTTTTCTTCTCCATACTTGTGATCTAAGTTTAAAAATCCAATTAGTCGATATTAACCCATCAAGTAATAGCACTTGTTAATTTTATTATTATAATTATTTTTTTAACATTATATTAACGTGAGCATTGCAGTGCCTTTGGTAGTCACTTTACCAGAGTTTAAGTCTATTAAAATACTGGTGAAAAATTCAATTTCAAATGTAACAATATTCCAGAGCCTACCGTTTCATGCACACTCTTATCGTCTACCTTACATGAAAATACATGATTGAACAGATATTTCATAATTATTAATATTAATGCATTAATTTTTCTATCAAACCAATTTTTGTCACGTAAGGTAGACAGGAAAAATAAACATAAAGCTCTCTATCATTACTCTTTGAAATAAAATTATATAAATAAGAACACATATTAAAATGTTTTTTAAAAAAATATAATTACATTTCAAATAATAACATTTGTTTAATATTAATTTGTTAATAAGAGAAATTTCTCAAAGAAAAAAAAAGGATGTGACAGTAAAAAAAAAAAAAAACTCAAATTCAATATGTGCACATAATTAATTAATTATTTTATAAAAAAATTATTGATAACTTAGTTATTTAACGTTTAAATATTTCAACAAACACATTTCATAATAAAAATAGAAATCACAAATAAATTGAATTACCAAAAAAAAAGAAATAAATAAATTACGTTTAATAAAATATAGTCCATTAAAATATAGTGAGTTACCATTAATAATAGGTATTAATATGTTGTCATTAATTATGATGCATGAACTTAAAATTGTATTTTTATTTTATTTAATAAGGGTAGAGTTGTAAAATAATATTACATTTAATGTGGAAAAAGTAACTGATCCAGATCAATTTGATCTGAGGAGGGATTTTGTTTTTTAAATATACTTCACCTTTTTTTTTCCTGAAAAAGAGAAGCGTAGATTATTAAATATTTACTTTATTTTATGCGTATGTAATTAAATAATTACAAGACAACTCTCACCTTTATCTTGAATAATGTGTAGCTAATTAGATATTTATTTTGGATTTAAAATAATATTTGCTATTATTTTTATAAAATTTTAAATTTTATTAAAAATATTTATTATAAATAATTATTAGTAAATTAAAAAAGAATTTTATGTAGAATAAATAATTATGTGTGAATTTTTTTAAATGGGCTTTTTAAAGTTTAAATACAATTATAGGTCTGATTTGAAAAACATACAAAAACAAACTTTTAAAAGTTTGGTTTTCACTCCATATGCCAAATTTTTCAAAATACCTCTGAATTTTTACAATTCACAGATTCTGTGAACTATACTCACAGTTTGTGAATCACGATTACAGTCTGTGAATGACCTATGGAGTGAAAACTTTAGATTTGCAAACTTTTCAAAATAGGTCTATAATTATATACTAAACTTTTTATGGCTTAAAAACAAAATTTTCCCTTATTATATTTACTATATATTTTTACTTTTAAATTTTATACTATAAAAATATCCATAAAGTAATTTATATTTTAAAAATAGATTAAAAAATTGGTAAATATAGTACATAAAATTATTAGAAGTACAATAAAATTTGTTTTAAGGATAAAATGGTAAAATTATAAAAAGATGACTTATTTTAAGATTGACAAAACAAATATCTTAATTGGATTCAGACTTTTTCCATTTAGCACTGAAATTAAATGCTATTAAGTTTTCAATGAAAAAAGAAAAAAACAAACGAGGCCTTAATCCAATTAAGATCTCCGTCTATTTATTATTATTATTTTTTTTAATATTTTAGTTAACTTAAATAAGTCATTTTCTTGTAATTTGACAATTTTATCCCTACAACATTTCTTATTGTATTCTTTTACTAATAATTATTTTTTAATTTAGTTTTTCTAAATATAAAATACTCACGGATATTTTATAATTTAAAAATAAAAATATATAATAAAAATAATTTATTCGATATAACTTTTTATTTTACTAATAATTATTTATGATATATTACTAATCTATTAAAATATCATTATTGATTTTTTTAATTTAATAATCAACTTAAAATAAGTGATTATGTTGTTAATTTATAATTTTGTCGATTTTATCAATTTAAAAAAAAATAATTATCAAATATAAATTATTATTTTATTAATTAAAATAAATAATTAATGATATTCTTATATATAAAAATATATATATGTATAAATAATATAAACATTTAATGTTGATAAAAGTTCACAATCATGCATTTATTATTTGAATTAAAATTTATAGTCAAATACACATATAAAAATTGTAATAATCGAAGTAATATTTAATTATCATCAAATTTATTATTTTTATTGAAATTCAAAATTCAGAATATTTATTATTTGCTTTTTGAAATAGACAATATAAAATTGGAAAATAGTTTGTGTACGGACAAACTTGTACAGATTTTGTACAGACACAAATTCTTACTTTTTTTAGCCTTTAAAGGAGAGACTATCTATTAGTTTTAAAGTAATTAATGCGTATAAAAGTAATTAAGTAAGAAGAGAGATGATTAGTTGGTTGAGAAAATAGTTAATGTATGTGTTTATATTGACATCAGTATTATGTTTCCATGTTTAAATAAAATTGTCACATATTTAATTTTTTTCCTTTTTTATATAATATTTAATTTTTTCCTTTTTTATGTAATATTTATTTTTTCCCCTCTTTATTTATATATATATATATATATATATTATTTTTATACAACTCTAAATATAATCCATATTTTTATAATATATATTTCATATTTTTAATTTCTCATGCTTAACAAAATATTTATAATAAATTAAGTTTAAATATTAAATTTTTGTAGTTAGAATTTTATAAAAATTAGTCAATAAACTTTTTAGTTATATATATATAGATATATATAATTAGATTGAATTAAAAATACATAATATTATTAACTCTTATATTTCTATCAAAATTAACTCATAGTTCGAATTTTCAAATCATCCATAAAATTGGTTTGGGAAGTGCAAAAAATAAATAAATAAATAAATGGGTGTTAAACTCAAAACCACATGGTATAATGACTATCGATATGATAATAATGTTGAATGAAATTGGTGAATGAGTGTTAAACCTAACACCACATGGTATAATATCTGATATATACTATCCACAAAATTACATTAGTATAAGGTAGTTTGGGAGGTAAAAAAAATAAAAATTTCAAGTCTGACCCTAACCCAGCGAACAATATCATGCTAATGTGAGATTCAATTGGCCCTATAACTGGTATTAAAACCTTGATTTGAAAATGGAGTTGGCAGTTAGATCCATTTTTTGTGTGCCTTATGTCAAAAGGTTTTCTAATTTATTGGTGGTTAAACGACGAGTCTTGTTGATTAGTAACCGTAGTTAAATATATATTCAGTGTGCTTTGTTTCGAAAGTTTTTTTTATTGTAGTGGTGATCAAGTGGCGGATCCTGTTAGTTAGTAACATTAGTGCAAGATAAGTTGATGGATCAGTGGATTATCTCGAGGAATTGCTGTAACACCCCAAATTAAGAAAGAAAGTGTTAAAATGACTTGAATTGCTACCCATATCACTAATATGCATATTATTTTTCGAGAACCTAGAATGTGAGAAAACCAAAGTTAAGTGTGTTTGATTTGGAGCAATCTTATGATGGGTGATTTTTCGGGAAGTTAATCTTGGTTTGAAGGAGATGAATGTTAAGGTGTCAAACTCAATACCTCAACCATAATACATGGGGATTCGAGTCAACCGGGACCGGGGGCCGGACATTACAATTGCAATATGACCCTTGGTTTGAAGAAGATGAATGTTAAGGTATCAAACTTAATACCTCTTTGTAATACATGGGGATAATACCTTGTATATATAGTATCTATAAAAACTCATTAGCATGAGACCTTTTGGAAGGTGCCTAAGAACAAATCCGTGTGAAGCCTACGAACCCTTAGGGCACTTAATGTATGGTCACCGTTAGACTATACTTCCTGCTGATGAAAATTCAGGACACTTAATGTATGGCTGAAGAGTGATCATTTATATATTGTCTCACAGGCGTCTTTCAGCTGGTTCGCTAACATATTAACCCCCTTAATGGACTCAAAAAATCCTAGCAAGCTCAATAGATCCAGTTTGGATCCTTATCCAAATTTGTTAGAATATATATAAATGATCACTCTTCAGCCACTCTCTATAAATAAGGTTCATTGTCAGCAGGTATGCTCTTTAGATCCTATACCATATTCACATACAAATCATTTCCTTTTCAATTACTCTCCCTAAAGAACCTCAACATTGTCTTAAGCGTCAGAGAGCCAAATGGCTAACACCTTACCGGCATCTCTTCGATCATGTTTTTGACCTTAAAGGTGATTGGAGACCCAAATAACTGAGAAAATGCCCCAAATCCAAAGGGTTGAAGGTCCAACAGAAATCTACCGCATAAAGTTCTATTTTTTTTTTAAATATTGAAAAGTAGACATCACTCAACAATGCAACCATAGCCAAAGTCAATAATCATAACTTACAATTATATTAACAACTAAAAATAAGTATCCGCAGTATTGCAAATAGAACAAATTAGATCATTTAATGACACCATACGTTGTATTTCCTAAATCAAACAATGAACTTAAGTTAACACATATTAGCAGCTCAAAACACATAAGAACAAACATAATGTAAAGGGCGAAAACAAGTTTACTAACATTTAATGCTAAATCCAATTTAACAAAATAGCCTCTCCTTCTAGTTCTTATCCTCCGCTTGGTGGTCACCTCAGATCCCAGAACAAAACTCAATTCAGTTTCCAACACTCATTACTTATTGCACCATGAAATCAGTACTCAGACACAATTATAAAATCTTTTAAAAGACCGGTATTTGTTCAAACAAAGAATCAATTCAACTTAGCTTTTCTCAAAATGTTTCCAATATACTCAAAATAAAATTTATTTTATAATTAATTTAACTGTTTAGCGGGTAAATATTAAATATTACATAGTATTTATTAAAACTTTAATGATTAAATTTTGATTATTATTTTTAAATAATTTACTTTAATTATCTATGATAATCTATTAATTTAAAATTTTGCATAATGGCAAAATGATTAAGCAATTTGTTTAATCTAATTAATTTTTATTTTAAAATTACATATGTAAGCAATTAATTTCTTTTTAATATTAAAAAAATAATTAAAAATTTTAAAAAATATTTATTATATAATAAAATAATTTTAACATTTAAAAAAAAATTGATTAGAAAGAAAATTATTCACATTGCTTTTAATACTGAATTTTATCAATGATGGTTGGAAAAAATACAAGAGAGAAGAAGATGATGAGAGAGAAAATGATGATGAGAGAGTAGTTTTAATTATGTTTCATTAATTACGGTTGAAAAATATATGAAAGATGATAATGAAAGAGAGTAGTATGATGATTATTGAAAAAGTATGAAAGAGAAGAAGAGGTAAGAGAGAGAGTAACATTGAGAATAACATTGAAAGATGATATTTTTGAAGGGAAAAATTGACCTATTAAATTACAAAAACCAAATATATACAATCTGTACACGATTTGTCTGCACGTATAATATCTCCCTATAAAATTATTGTTTTATTGAAAATCGCAATCACAAACATACGTATGAACATATTAAAAGAAATACACGGTCATCGAGAACATTGATGTAAAAACACACTATGCAATATAACAAAAAAGAATCTTAATCATTTATATACAAATCATTTAATTTCAGATATTTTTTCAAAAAAAAAACAAATGACTTAAATCACTGAATTTAAATGTTTAGAGCCAATCAGATTTAAGTCGAAAGAAAAAAAAAACAAACGGTCCAAAGCTAGACTGGTGAAGGTGGTGGTGGTAGCCATCAACAGTAAAGTAAGTTCAGTAATATGAACAATTTAAATACCAACCTGGAGTGGTGAAGGTAGTGGAGGCCAATTGAGATCTATATCCAAAGCTGGTTCCATAGCATCTTCTTATCCTATATCTGCTTCTATAGAACCAAGTTCTGTATTAAAAAAACAGAAGTTATAAATTTTTTAATACATAATAATCCACCAACTATCAACAACAATCCACAACAATAATGAATTGTAAAGGATTAAATTCTAAATATTTTACAAATGAAAATCTAACAAAATACTCAACATTTAATAATTCATTGAGAACATATAATTCTTTACATCGCTCAAAGAGCTCAAACCACCGTAAAATACTTAAAAGAGTTTTAACGTTGAACTAAACCCCTAAATATACTATCTAAATCAAACTACTACTTTTTTGGTAAGCTCCTAATCCATATTAATCGCTCCTCATCACTAGGTATGCTCATCCATAAATCTCGATATTCTTTCCGCTTACAAAGAGCATTGGTTGTAATAAAGTACAATGGATCGTGAAATGACATGAGATTCCTCAAAATTTTCATACATTCCTCCACTAATGGTCCTCTGTCTTTTTCCAATACATAAACTATTTTACGAATTTCTTCACTAGTTTCTTCCGACTTCCTCTTCTTTCTCTTCTTACCTCTCCCTTGAACCTCCAACTCATCTTGTTGATTATACTGACCATCATCATTAGTTTCATTCATTGATCTAAGAAAACTCATCGATTGCGAGGGAAAAGAAGACGAAGTAGAGCCAACTTCAGACATATCTCTCATACTAGAATTTAAGGTCTCGACTCCTATAGCTAATACTCCATCAAATAGTTGTTTTAATTCTTCATAGTAAGCTAAAGACTTATAGCCAAATTTTTTAGCTTCAAGATGAGTTTGTAAATAAAATATAACACTAATCAGCTAAATATAAAACTATAGACATAAAACTAAATATAAGATATATTAGAGTTAAAGTGTATTACCTTCAAGTAGTTTTCCCATCTTTCTTCAGGCCAGTCAATGGTATGAGTTGATGCATTGTAACCATGGCCACTAGTAGTTATCAATTTGGTCCAAATTTGAGATTGTTTTTTCATATAATCCCATCCATTTTTTAGCTGCTTTTGATTTAAGCGTTTTCCAATTGTATTTTCTAGTCCCTCAGCAATACGAACCCAAAGCAGTAGGTTTTAATGTAGCTCTAGATCTATACCATGGTTTACTTCATTAAGACAAAACTCGATGAAATATTTTCTAGGAAGACCATTACTCATATTTGCTCTAACATTTCCAGTATTAGCCATATATGATTCCTAAAGTAAATGAAAAATAAAATTATGTAATAATTTTAATAAAACAAACAAAACCTACTCATAACTATAACTAATTCATCCACATAACAATTTATAGAACTCATTCTGGAGGCAGAACAAAGATCTCAGACATCAACCTGAAAGTGAAGAAAACCTTGATAGCATGACATATAGACATATCTTAACCACACAAGAATAAAGTTACACACAATAAATAACTAATTCATTCTAAAAGGTAATTTCAGACTAGAAGATAACAAACCACTTGAAACCACAATCCATCCTACTCTAATTCATCCCATTCTCTCATTCCCCTTCAAATTCATTTCCAAACCTCTGTTCATCACTTTCAAGCAAACCCCACTTCACAGAATCTCACTAAATGCTCTCTATCAACTCTTTCGAACCCACATGCATCTCATCTCAAACGTTTCACAAACTATTCCTGTTGAGGTTCACATCAACCAAGAGACGAACATACTCTACTAAAATTTACTCAATCGATGGTTCTAGACACGTAATATCGATCAACACAATATCAAAATTCCAATCACAAAATAAAATAAAACTGGCCATAGACTCCATCATCAAAATATAAACTAGCCGAGATATGAAAATAATCAAACATCTGGAAACAACAGATGATAAAATCAAATAAAAGAAAGAGACTTACAGGTTTGAAGAAAAGAGTACTTAATGAGAGGAGATGTCTTGCCAGGTTAACCTAAAATTTACATAAACCTAACTGATTTTATATTTAGCATATTGGGTAATTGCCAAAACCCCCCCAAGTTCTGAAACGTTTGATTTTCCGCCACCAATTTTCAAACGTTGTACTAAACCGCCCCCATTTACAAAACCAAAGCTGTTTTCTGTTATGATTGGATGTTTTCTGTTAATGGAGGCGGTTTGACACAAACATTTGAAAAACGGTGGCGAAAAATCAATCGTTTCAAATTTTGGATGATTTTTTGGTAATTACCCTTTATTAATTCTCTAAATGATATATATATATTTTATTATTAATTTTTTTATTTATAAAGAATAAAATTATAATATAAAACTAATGGAATAAAATATAAATATCAAAATAGCAAGTGAGCATAAACAATATTTGATTATAATTGCAGGTAAGCAGAACAATATTTGAAAAATAAGAAGATATATAATGCGTGATTACCCAACTTGGAAGAATTTGCAATATCTTTTCGTATTAGAAGAAGATATATAATGCACGATTACAATCGTTTTTTTTTCCATTTATTAAGTTTAATTTAGTGGTAGATTTTGTTAGTCCATTATTCTTTAATAACATAAACATCTACATGTTTTAGTAATTGTTAGAGTTGTAGTAATAATAAATGCATATTAATTATAAATTATATATTTATATCATTCTAATTGGTAATATATTTTGTTTACCATTTTAGTTTTATCATTTCCAATATTAATTTTTATATATATTATAATTAAAATGAAGAATAATTATTCATTTATTTTAAAAGTATTTGATATTGTCATGAATTTTAATTTTAATTTTGCAAATTATGATATAAAAGTAATGGAATAAAATATAAATAAATAATAATAATAATACTAAGATATATAATTTTTTTTAAAAAAAAATCAAATTTAAAGAAATAAATAGGTTAATAAATTAAATTAATTTAAAAAAAATAAATAAAAAGGTATTTTTGAATTAAATTACTTTTGATAAAATATGAAATAAAATGTGGAACAATTGAAATCTAACTAGTTAAATAGTTTTTTTTTAAATAATTTAAATTTTTATATTTTGAAAAATCTCTAAACAATATAACATTTATATTTATAAATCATAACATATCCTCCAATAGAGATGTGATAAACGTATCAATATCATTTAGAGAATTAATAAAGGGTAATTATAAAAAATCCTCCAAAATTTGAAACGTTTGATTTTTTGCCACCGTTTTTTAAACGTCTGTGTCAAACCGCCCCCATTAACAGAAACCATTCAATCATAACAGAAAACAGCTTTGGTTTTATAAGTGGGGGTGGTTTGGTATAACGTTTGAAAAATGGTGGCGGAAAATCAAACGTTTCAAAACTTGGGAGGTTTTTGGTAATTACCCTTAGCATATTTATAATGAAGTTTTGTTATGTTCTGTTTCTAATATTTGTTATGTTATTTCATTATTATTATTTGACTGTTTTTTACTATAATTGTTATGGGTTATTTCCAAAAACCACCCAATTTTTGAAACATTTTACTTCTAGCACCCGATTTTGCAAACTTATACCAAACCACCCCAAAAACCACCCAAAATTAAAACTACTAGTGGTTTTGGTGAGGTGTAAGTGGTTTTGGTGAGATATAGGTGGTTTTTGTGTTTTTAAGTGTTTTTGTGTGTTTGAGTGGTTTTACTAATTATTTAGTTTTAATAATTTTAGTAAATTTTAAAATATTTTACTAATTAATTTATATAATTTTTTTTATAGTTTTAGAATTTTTTAATTTTTTATTATTAACTTTAGTAATTTATAGTTTTAATTTCTTACTTTTATTTTTACTAAAATACAACTAGTATCAATCAAAAAATTTTAATTCTTTATTTAATTAGCTGAATAATTTTAATAATTTTAATTTTCAACCTTTAATTTTTAATTCTATACATACAACCAAAAATTATCTAATTCAAATAGTTTTTAATGAAAAATTGAGTTTTATTTTTATATTTATTTTTTCAAAAAAAATCACTATTAAATATATCAACATTTTTTAATTATTTTTCAATTTTAAATATTTTTTATATTTTGATATTTATTTTTAAGAACCTATAAAATTATAATACAATAATAATATAGAATTTTTAATAAATTTTCAAACATACATATAATTAAATAATCTCTTACAGTAGGTTTTAGTAAATTAAAAAATAAAAATTTAAATAAAATATTATTAAAAATTATTTAACCAAATATTTAAAAATAATTAATCTGCATAATAACTTTTTTTAGTTTAGTAAATTTTAAAAATAAAAATTAAAACTAAAATTATTAAAAATCATTAAACAAACATTTAAAAAGTATTAAACTATATAATAATTTATTTTAGTTTAGTAAAGTTTTAAAAAATTTTAAATAAAAAATATTTAAATTATTTAATAAAATATTTAAATTTTAGTTAAATTGTTAAAAAAAAATAATAACTATTAAAACTAAATACTTAGCAAAACCACTAAAAAATACAAAACCCACTCAATAACACAAAAACCACCCACACCTCACCAAAACCATTAGTGGTTTTAATTTTGGGTGGTTTTGGGGGTGGTTTGGTATAAGTTTGCAAAACTAGGTGTCAGAAGTAAAATGTTTCAAAAACTGGATGGTTTTTGGAAATAACCCTAATTGTTATTTGATTGATAAACATTAAGTTTTATATTTTTTTTCATGTGCTGGTATATAGTCACGTAGGAGACAATATTGATTATTTATTTAGCTTAATAGGAAGAGAGATGTGAAATTGATTGCCATTTGCGAGAAAAGAGAGGCATAAATCACGACTCACGAGTATAGACTTCTGTTATGATCTGTGTATCTTTATTATTAGTAGAAAGCACAGATTTTCATTATGTTTTTGTCATATTACTGACATGTCTTTCGGATTGGTCTCTTTAGAATTATTATTATTATTTTTCTTTTAATTATATTTGTCCAGATTTTTGTTTTTCTGATAATTTTTGTTTGTGTATCTTTTAATTATATATGTAGAAAGGACAAATTTTTGTTTTTCTGATTGGCCTCTTATGTGATGCTATTTATATCTTCAAAACCCTCAACTCACATGATGCTCTATACTCTACACTGATAATGACCTTTATATAGAGTTTTTTCTCACTTTTACCAAAATGTTGGATTGTGGTGTGTACTCAGATTATAATGTGTTCCCTTTCGTGTTAAACTGTGTACTTTGTTGGTAAACTTGAAATTTGGTGAGTCTGCTCAGCTTTAAACTGTGTACTTTGTTGGTTTTGTGCTTGATTTATATACTAATAATGCCCTGATGAATATGTGTGTTAAGTTTCAAAGCTGTGTTTATCAAGCGTTTGATGAAATGTCTGAGAGAAATGAGAGCATTTGATTAGAGAGGACTGCTAATGAGTCTAATTACATTATAAATTTGGATTCGATGGGGTTACATAATTGTTTAGTGAATTGGAATAGCAATGGATAGTGTCAAGAAGATGTCTTTTTGGCTAAAAAATGGATATAAGAAAAGACGATTTGATTTTCTTGGCTAAAAAGCAGATTAATAATGATGGTTGCCATGCAGACCAATTAATGGTTGTAACTTGTTAGTAAGTAAATATTTATACAAGGCCTGTCCTGACATATCCGTATCATTTCATTAGTGGTTATTATTAATTATTGTAATAGATATAGTATAGTATATAGTTGTTATTGTCTCTTGTTTTTTGTTTTTGGAATTTTGAATTTTGTTCTTCGTGCTGTATAATCATCATATATGTAATGTAACTAATAGGGATGTATCTCAAATTTATTCAATGATTTATATAGCATCTATATTATTATTATTATTAAATAAGTGAATTATGATTTTGTCCCTTTTCCACAGAATTTGAGTACTCAGAGACCATGAATAGATGGTGAAATCTAAGCTAAGCTAAGAAATATAGGGTTACCATTACTAAGATTATAGATATAGATGAGGTCTGTGGAAGTAAAAGATATGGCTAAAAGGAGAAGTGAGTCAATGTTTTGAAATGAACAATAATAATAAGCAGAGAAAGCTGAAGGACATTTAATGAAGTACTTGGATAAAGCTTCACCAAAATAATGAATAATAGACCATTTTAATGTGGGATTGTTTTTAATGTGGTACAACCGTTTGCTTATTATGATTGTTCTTTATTCTGTTTTTTTATTCGTTTTTAGTGAAATTCTTTAAGCTGACTTCTAGTAGTTAAAAAGTAGTATTTCATTTTTATTTTGTTTGGCTATTATAGGGTCTTGTACAAGCTGTAGCTGAATTATTATCAGAAGTTGAACATAGGATGTGTGCAAGACACATTTGGTTCAATTGACACAATAAATGGCGAGGTGAAGAATAGAAAAGGCAGTTCTAGAAATGCGCAAAGTCTTCATTTGAAGCTCAACTAAAAGAAGAACTTCAAAATTTAGCGAAATTGGGAGAAGGAATTGTTGAAGATCTGTTGTGATATAACAAAGAAACATGGTGCAAAACGTTCTTTAGGTTTGACTCTAGATGTGACTCGATTGAAAACAACATGAATGAGTATTTCAACTCTTGGATAATTGGACCAAGGCATAAAGCTGTAATTACAATGTTCGAAGAAATTAGGCACAAGATTGTGGCTAGGAAGGCAGACATGATTGCATTTGCCAATAAATGGACATGTGACATTTCCCCTATAGCAATGAAGGTGTTAGAGGATAACATGAAAGCTTCTCAGAAGTGCAGGCTCATTTGGAATGGTTAAGTTGGTTTTGAAATTTGGGAGGGTGAGTACAAGCATGTTGTAGACTTAAAGTCTAAAACATGCTCTTGCAGGTTATGGATGCTGAAGGGAATTCCATGCCCTAATGTTGTGTGTGCGATGTTTGATAGAAATCTAAATCCAGAAGATTTTGTTAAAGATTGGTATAGGAAGGAAAAATTCTTGAAGACATACAGCTACTTCATACAGCCTATACCTAATATTAAGATGTGGCCAGAGAGCATTTCTTACCCCATTGTTCTACCAGAAACGAGACCTATGCCTAGCAGACCACGGCGTAATAGAAGAAAGGATCAAAATGAGCCAAAGAAGGTCAAGTATGGAAAATTGCAAAAAGATGGAGTCAAGATGCACTGTAGAAAATGTGGAGAGAAGTACACAATGCAAGAGCCTGCCCTATTGAGGTATTTCATTATAGCTGCTATAGAATTGCTTTAACTTATATTATACATAAAGGTTTATGAATTACAATTACATACTTTATGGTATTTAGTTTTCACTTTGGTGATCTTAGAACACGTGCATTTGTTACCTGCATATCTAATATTAGTAATTATTTATTTTGGAATGCTCTTTTTGTCTCATTTCTATATTTGATAAAAAAAGGATGTGATTCATGTGACAAAATTTTGAAATATTATGTTATCTAAAATTGTATGTAGGGCTCCTCATCAAATGATGCCTCCAGAGTCTCTACAATGGGAGGACCTTCAATAACACCCTTGAACCAGTGCCAATCAAGTACTCAATAAACTATATTAACCAGAGAAGTGCCTTCTTTTGTGTGTACTGATGCCTCTAGGTTGTATAAGGAAGCTAATGATGGAACTTTAAGTAAATTAAACCGAAAAAGGGCTGTAAATTCAGCAAGCCAACAAGCTCAGTGATGGCGGAATTATTGACTGAGGAAATTTTTGTTGTGCTGAGTATATGAAAACTCAACTAATATTTAGAATTCACCGTAATCAATCAAAATTCCTATCAACGTCTAATGTAGTATTTTAGATATCATCTCCACAGGGATTGTAAGCTAAGAAGCATGATTGAGACTAAGATTTAAACTGAATTGCTAAAAGAATCTATATACAAAATGAATCATAGAATCATAGAGTTGATGTGAAGTAAAAGTTATTCATGACATTCATTCAATTAAAACTCAAGTCAGCACTCTATTCTGCAATTGATCTTAACAATGAATAAACTGATTTGCTAAATCTGTTATCAATTAACTTCTCATGCAAGTTTCATCTTAAATCACAGATTTACCTTCTAGATCATCATCAGTGATCTGTTAAAAGATCTCTCAATTCAATTTAACAGATCTCAATTATATAGTTGCATATATCTCTATACTACAACCTATACAATTGATAAGCACAATCTGTAGAAAAACAGATCTCTAGTCTATCTCTAGCACTACGATCCTCTGTTCTCAGATCTGAAACCTAATCGCCATCTCTAGTCTAAATCAAATCTCAAATTAACAATATTACGTAACTCTCATTCTTATAATTCAATTAGCTCATGAAATCCAGTAGATCTGGCTATAATTGAACAAGAAACATTGCAATTGAAATGATAATCAACATCAAGATTCAACAAATCAACAGAGCTTTTAGCTAGCACATATACTTCAGAATATCCAATCAAGTACAGAAATCATCATCGACATGCTCAAGATCTAAATCTTACCGAGGAAGATTGAAGCTAGACTCTGTCACGGTTGTTGCTTCACAAACTTCAAGCTAATCTCTATGATCAACAGAAACAGAGTACAAAACTTCTTCAAGAAACTTCTATGAAGATGTTGAATAAAGCGTATAGAAGAATCTAGAATTTCTCTTCAAGTATAACAGAATGTCAAGAGTACAAATCAATCGTCTAAACTTTTTTTCTCTAAAAAACTTCACCCTCATTACTCCATCTGAGCTCCTATTTATAAAGTTTGGCTCAGTGGCAATTCTGAAATAAAATCGACAAAGAAACACAAATTGGCAAAGTAACATTTTTCTCCAATTATGTCGCATGCTCTTTCGCCTGAACCAAACGACTTCTTCAAGTCTCGCTTGTCTCGATCGCCAAGCTAACAATCTTTCAAGGCAAAATGTTCTCAATGTTGCCACAGTACATCGCCTGATGCTCAGGCGAGTTGACAATTTTCGCCAAAAACTCTTCCAGTTAAGAACTTCTAGGCGATGTCTCATAAAATGTCGCCTATTATAATCCTTAGATTTGGCGACATTTCTCCTTTAGCACCTCAACTATCGCCTTAAGTCAGGCGAAGTTCAATCTTTATCGCCTAAGATTCTGCCAAGATGGCGATATATGAAGGCGAGGAATTTCTTATTCGCCTTCCATTTTTAACTCTTCGAGGCGAAATCTTCTTTATATCGCCTGCTGCATCGCCCTCTACTCCAAATCATGGTGAGGTCTTCAAGCGAATTCTTTTCTTTAGCAAAATCATTTCGCCAGTTTGCTGACTTTGGATGAAATTATGATTTGGTCCTTCTTTCTTCTGAATTTGCATGTTTTAGTCTCTTTTCCACAGCTTTTCATCCAAGTCCCTGTCTCAACAATAATAGCCTAGAATTAATAGAAATGTATTCAATATCTCATCATTTAAACTCAATTTCATTACTTTCAAGCTCATAAAATATGCTAAAACATAGGTAAATTCTAGACTTATCAACTACCCCCAACTTAGCCTTTTACTTGTCCTCAAGCAAACTGACTAAAAATCTATTGAGACGGCAATCAGTGCAAACTTATATCATAATTCAAAGCAATCCGTCTAATATGTTTTGAAAAATCTCCAAACAGTAACCAGCTCTTCTTTCAAAATTTCAAATCAACTAATTCAAGACTGGTCATTTTCTTCATGTTGCAAAGTATCTGAGAAGATCCAAGTATTTGAGTTTTGAAACTACTTTCTCACTATAGTCTCTCATAAGTGTTTGATTTCTCAAAATCCTAAAGGTTACTCACTCAATACACTAGTCACTTTAAGAATCAGAATTACGTACCAAGGCAAATGTGATTCTAGTGTTTCACAAGCACGTATGAAGAAAATTTTAAGAACCTCACGAACATTGAATTTCACTCATACACTGTATAACACTTAGAAGTTCCTAAGTTCAGTACTGCCTTTTTGTCAGCCTTAGAATCTCTGATTTGTATATATAGGGAAAATGGGGTCAAGTTAGCTTATGAAAGAAAGGAATTTCTTCAAGGAATCAAAGTTTGGACATACCACTAAATTCTTCTCAATCCCTCTATTCTTCAATCTTTAGTGTTTCTCCACTCCATGATGCTTTATTCACATGCTACTTTATTTATGAACACTGTCCATTTTTGCTTATTTGTGTCTGTTCTTTTCTTTTCATTCATTCATTCATTTGTGTTTTTTTAAGGCGTATATTCTGCTTTTAGCAGCTTTAGAAACACTTTTAAGATAATCCTCACTTCCCATCTTTCCAATCCCAAATTTAATGATAAGTCCAAAGGATAGGATTGAGATTATATCTCTATCTTTATGGTTTGGACTGGATTAGGGACCAAATAAAAAATTTTAAATAGGAATGGAAACAAAATGGTTTACCTCACAAGATATCAAGGTCTGGTTATATCAAGTCGGCAAAGGCTATTTAGTAGTTTCACTCACTCTTTCAAGTCAGATCATTTTCCTTGACAGATTAAAGACAGACTTTACCCGACCAATGCCCTGTACACTTGAGGAATGTATGAGAAATTCAAAGCAAACCTATGAAGGTTCTGATTTCTATAGAAGAAAAATTGTCAGATGAATGTGTTTAATAAGGAAGAGAATAAAAATAACCCCTCTCATGAAGAAAACGGCACAAAATAAAGCTCAAAACCTCACATACCACCCAAGGTTTTTTCCACTCTTTCCTTATCAAAACTCTTCAACTTATTCACAATTCAAAACTAACCAGAATCTTCCTCAGTGCTCAAAGAAATTTGTCAAAAATTGCTCATCCAAACTGCTTGTTTTGAAAACTTATTTTACTGTTTGAAAACTCATTTTATGAAAAACTAAATCACTTTGAATTATGAGAAATGTAAGCTCAATCATGCACTCTGACCTAATATCCTAAGAAAATACTAAAATAAAATCTACAAATAAAATCAAATTATAAAATTAAACACAAAGAACAACAACGTGATTGCTACCCCACCCCCAACTTAAAAGAAAGCACTGTCCTCAATGCTTAGGAGAACAGAAATGAATAGAATGAGAGAAGGGAATGTATAAAACAATGCTTAGTCGTGGACGAGAAGGTGTTGGAGATGAAATTGGATATGCACTAGTACTAGGAGATGGTATCCTCAAATTTAAATGCTCCAAAATAGAAACTCGAACTTCAGCTTCTGCATCAGCAGTAGCTTTGGTGGCCATTGATCTAGTGACTCTCTTGGAAGAGCTTTCTAGATTTTTCTTTTGCTTCTTCTTAATTTGCTTAGGAGCAGACTAATTCCCCTCAACAGCTAGCATGAAATCTTCATCTTCACTAACTTCCTCAGATTCCAAAGCAAGAATTTTCCTTTTTCTTCCCACTGTAGGAGGATTTACTGGAATATAAGATCTGCTGATGAACTCCCTAACCTGCAGGAAAAAAATCAGTTCTATATTTATTTGGAATCACTAGATCAGAACCCTTGTCCCATGGGGATTTGTTAAACTTCCAATCCCAAACAAAAATAGAACTAATCTCTATTGTAGAATCTTGAAGGTCTATTGATACTGCAGCTGGGGAAACTTCCAAAATAGGGTAATTCTCTTCATCACTGTCATCTCCCACAAAAATAGGAGCAAGAAAATGCGACCATTTCCGGATATTTCTCTCAGCAATCTCTTGGGCATATTCTTCATCTGTGATTAGATTGTCTTCACCACCCAAAGAACCACAAACAGAACTATCATCGGATTCGGCTTCAGAACATTCTCCATTATTGTCAATGACCTGGTTGAAAGAAGTGGATTCAGTATGACAGAAAGGGACTATAGCCATAGAGTCATCAGACTGTTCCATAGTTTGGCTATGAGAGAAAATTCCTAATCTTGACATATTTACCAATCTCTGAACCTTAGGATGCAAGATATAGAGCCTTGGAATGTATTCGTCAGTGAGCTGTGGTAGACTCTCAGTTGTACAACTTAAAAGCTTGAAATTATCAAGAACCTAACAAGTTGAAACACATAGTACTTGAGTTGTCTGACCTGCATTCATCTCTGACTGATTTTCCGCAACCTGGTGATCATCAGCTGTTAATTTAGAACTTGATCCCTCACCCTCTTCATGACTTGATACTGATAAACCTGAAGCTTCAGCATAATAAGCCAATAATTTGCCTTGTTCTTCAATTGTTGCAGTATCAATCTCTTCACAATCTGAAGAATCAACATTCCCATCACCACTAAGTGTAGACTCTAATATAATGGATTTTCCTCTTTCTGAATGCTTTTCATCAGCCTTAACAATTTGATTTACTACCACTTCTGATGCTAAATCCAGTTGTTCAATTAAACTTTGTCGAACAACAACTTCTTCAAATGTCTGTGCAGGCATCTCAGGCTGACTATCCAATAGATCTTCTTGCTCGAAATGTAGATTCTCTTGATTTTCCATAGATTCATCCACTCTTGATGGTTCCCTAGTCGAATTATCAGTTGAGAATCTAGCAAAACCAGCTGGAGAGACATTTTCCTTAGCCCTGTGCATCTCCCACATTCTGAGGAAATCTTGTGGAGTAGAAATGGTTTTGAAGAATTCAGCAAGTTTTTCTTCAACCTTCTTGTTAATCATTTCAGATACCGAAACATCGAATTGTTCTCTTGATAAGGGCTCAGCTACCCTTCCATTTTCCTCTCCAGTGCTATGAGTAGGAGCTGAAAATGTCTTCTGTACTGGTGTTGCCACTGAAGTAGGAGATGAGAACCTATTTTTCTTAACACTTGACTTCTTGGTCTCTCTCAAAGCCTTTAGTTCCATGATCTTTTCTATTGCTTCAGTACATGTAGTTTCTTTTCCACCTCTACTTTTCAAAAGTCTCAATTCTAATTCATCAGTGTGGCTTAGAATCAGCCAGCCACACATCCTTCTTCTTGCTTTGGACTCCATATCTCTCTAGGAGACCTGTGATAAGAGATGGAAAGTACAAAGTCCTCTGCCTGGACTTCTCCTTCCTCAAACTACAAACTCTCCTTTGCAGCTCTGAGAAAATCAGCTGACAAATATGAATAAACTTGCCCTGATTAAAATCTCTGAGGAACTTCTTCTCATCAGTAGTAAATCGGCTTCCTTTGTCCCTGGGCATGATGTTGTCCCTCAACCAAGTCAAACATATGGCGGTGTGAATGTCCAATTCACTAGCCAAGATATCCTTTTCAGATCCTTGAGTTGGATGCTAAAATCTCCTCAAACTTCTCAAGTCATCCTCAGTCAGCTCTGAGGCTTCCATTCCTCTATCACCTTGATGGTTGGCCTCCATTAGTTCGTAATAGCTGCAGATAGACTCAGCTGAAATATCCACTTGTTGGCCTCTGATTTCAAAAGGAGTGTCCAACTCCTCAGGAGCTTTATCATAGAACTCCTCCACTAGAGTGGCATTCACCTTCTTGGGCCGTGCCACCAGCTTCCTCATAAACCAACTCCAAAGACAATTTCCAAATCTCTTATCTTCCAGTTCTTCTAACAAAATTCCCTTCTCTTGCCAAAACTGCAAGTTGTCCTTTTTAGAAGGGCTCTTGATCTTGGATTTATCTTTGGAAACCTTAGGTGAACTAGATGTCACATTTTCCCCTTGTTTACTGGCTCCATAGATAGCTGCTGCTTGCTTTTTAGCCAGAACCAATTTATCAACTGAACCACTCCCCTTAATAGCAGTCGAAGTAGAAGGGGTCTTGAGAGTAGTTTCAACATTCTTCTTCTTACTTGAGCCAATCTGTACTCCTTTTTGCTTGTGAGACTTAGGTGAAGATGAAAGAATCACTCTGACTTGATAGTTCTTCTCATAATAGATTTTCGGCTTGGCCGAAGTCTTTGCTTTCTTGCCCTTCTTAGATGGGCTAGGAGTACTGTCACTCTTTCTTTTGGCCATTATCTGCAATTTGAAACAACATTTCAACAGTTATAACCAGATATCAAATTGACAGAATTAAAACTCAAAAGAACAACAACATTATCAATATTAAACAGTCTGACAGTATATCGCAACATGGGTTCAGCATTTATAAAGCACATTGAATAATCAAAGCTGTAAACCACGTTTTACAGCTAAAACACTAACGACTACTGTCAATCATCGCAACCACTTATATTCAAAAATGAACACCCAGCTAAAATCATTCATGTTCATTGTACAACCCATAGAGTTTCGACATTATTACCGTTAAGCAATTGCTCTATTAATACCCTAACAATCTCGACTATCATGTCAGCACAGATAAACCTAAGACAGCTAACAGCTTGCAACAAACTGAGAGAAAAGAAAAGGAACATACCTTATTTGTTTATTGATGAAAGTCGATCGAAATGCCGAAACGAACTGAGAAATTCGCGATTTATGGTTTTCGAAAAATTGAAATTTCAGAGAGCAAGGTAATGGCAACGGTAAAATCGAACTGAGTTTATCAAGATATCAGAAAATAGGTGCAATAATGAAATGACTAGGCAGAAGGTGTAAAGTTATTGCCTCGCCCCGTGTCATACAACGGTAATAATTGCATGCACCTATGTAACTGGCGAAATGTTTTATGTCGCCTACAGTGTAGGCGTGATCAAATTCAGAATTGGGCGAGAAAAAAAATAAATAAACTCGCCTTAATTGATCTAACTGGCGATATAAAGTGGCGACATATCTATTACTTCGCCTTCAAAAAGAATTTCAGGCGAATGAATGAGGCGAAAAGAGACTACCTCGCCAAAAATATTTTTTCAAAACAGGCTATTTTCCAGGCGAAAATATGACTCTTCGCCAAATTTACTTGTTTCCAAGCAAAGAATTTTGGCACAATTAAAACTTAGCGCCAGAAAACATACCTGTTTGGCGAGATAAAATGACAATATGTTGAATTCTCGCCTCACTCTACTTGTCACTAGGCGATATAACAAGACGAGATTCGTCCTTCCTCGCCTTTGCAAGAGTAAGATAGGCGAAGTTTTTGGCATGACTCTTCTTTCTCGTCTTCACCCAGGCGACCACGCATGGCGACATCCCATATTTCGCCATCTTCAAAATATCCATTCAGGCGAAATGAAGTTATTATTCGCCAATAGGTAAACAGCTTTGGCGAGTATTTTGGCAATAAGACTGACATCTCGCCTTCTTCTTTAAACTTCAAGTTCATCTGAAAACAACAATTCTTCTGCAAAACATGAACTTGGTTAGTTAAAAACTTACACAATTAATTGATCATAGCATAATTCTCAAAAAGAATAATTGTGTAAAGAGTATGCTTTGTTTAAGGTCGTTAGCATCGACCAAGGCAAGTTTGTTATTGATTTTCCATTATATCTACAAGAACTGAGATGTAAAGGATATCTCTTGTCCTATAGATGTCTCCCTCCAAATAATGCTTGAGTCTTTGTGCATTCACAACAAAAGAGTCAGTAGACTTGTTATCAAACAATTCAATAGCTCCATATGGGGAAACACTCTTTATTCTAAATGGTCTAGACCATCTAGAATTTAGTTTTCCTTGAAATAAGCTAAGTTTGGTATTGTAGAGCAATACATATTGTCCAAGTTTGAACTCTCGCTTGACAATCTTCTTATCATGGTAATTTTCACCTTCTGCTTGTACATCTCATGATTTTCATAAGCTTCGAGGCGCCATTCATCCATCTCATCTAGTTGTAGAAGCCTCTACTTTCCTGCTTTTTCATAGTCCATATTCAAAAGTTTTACAGCCCAATACAACCTGTGTTCCAACTCCACTGGCAAATGACATGACTTGCCATACACCATTCTAAATGGTGACATTCGAATAGGAGTTTTAAAAGCTGTTCTGTAAGCCCACAGAGCATTATCTAGCTTGAAGCTCCAGTCTTTTCTGGACTCATTCACAGTCTTTTGCAGGATTCTCTTTAACTCTCTTGACCATTTGCTTGTGGATGATAAGTTATGGTAACTTTATGGATTACTCCATACTTTTTGAGAACCTTCTCCAACAGCTTATTGCAGAAGTGAGACCCTCCATCACTATTTAGTACCCTGGGTATGCCAAATCTAGTGAAGATATTCTTCTGAAGAAATTTCTCCACTACCTTTCCATCATTTGTAACACAAGCAACAGCCTCACCCAATTGGATACATAATCAACTGCTACAAGTATATACTCATACTTGTTGGATGGAGGAAATGGTCCCATGAAATCAATACCCCAGACATCAAGTAGTTCCACTTCCAGGATATAATTTTGGGCCATTTCTTGCCTCTTAGAAATATTACCCATTCTCTGGCATCTATCACAGCTGGCCACAAAAGCATGTGCATCCTTGAATATTGATGGCCAATAGAAACCACATTCCAGAATTCTGGCTGCTGTTCTTGTTCCAGCAAAATGACCAGCATATTCTGACGAATGACAGTGCTTGATGATGTCCAATGTTTCTTCATATGGGATGCAACGTCTTAACACTTGATCAACACATCTCCTAAACAGGTAGGGTTCATCCCATATGTACCTCTTGACCTCATGAAGGAACCTTTTCTTCTGATGACTGTTTAAATCTTCAGGTAACACTTTACATGACAAATAGTTTGCATAGTCAGCATACCAGGGATAAAATGTTACCTCACAAAGGAAAAGTTGCTCATCTGGAAATTGTTCATTGATGTCAACTTGAGCCTCCATATCCTTAATGTGCAGTCTTGAGAGATGATCAGCTACTACATTCTCAGTGCACTTTTTGTCTTTGATTTCTATGTCAAACTCATGCAGCAAGAGCACCCATCTTATCAACCTAGGCTTAGACTCTTTCTTAGCAAATAAGTATCTCAATGCTGCATGATCAGTATGGATGATAATTTTAGACCCTAATATATATGATCTAAACTTATCCAATGCAAAGACTATTGCTAGTAATTCTTTCTTAGTGGTGGTGTAATTTCTCTGAGCCTCCACCAATATTTTACTAGCATAATAAATGACCCTGAATAGCCTCTTCTTTCTTTGTCCCAGCACTGCACCTACAGCAAAGTCAGATGCATCACACATGATTTCAAATTCAGAATTCCAATCTGGTGGAATTATGACTGGTGCTGAGACAAGCTTTTCTTTAAGTTGCTCAAAAGCTTTCAAACATTCATCAGTAAAATCAAACTTCTTTTCTTTTTCTAACAAAATACACAGGGGTCTAGCTATCTTTGAAAAATCTTTAATAAAACGCCTGTAGAACCCAGCATGTCCTAAGAAACTTCTAATGCCTTTTACATTGGCAGGAGGAGGTAAATTGCTTATCACATCAATTTTTGCTCTGTCTACTTCTAATCCCTTAGCAGACACCTTATGGCCTAAAACAATACCCTCTCTTACCATAAAAATGGCATTTTTCCCAATTGAGGACTAGGTTAGTTTCCTCACATCTTCTAAGCACTTTCTCTAAATTATTCAAGCAATCGTTAAAACTGTCTCCTATAATGGAAAAATCATCCATGAACACCTCTAGAAACTTACCTATGAAATCAGTAAAGATGGCTAGCATACACCTTTGAAACGTTCCTGGTGCATTACATAGTCCAAATGGCATCCTATTATAAGCAAAGGTTCCAAAAGGACAAGTAAAAGTTGTTTTATGCTGATCACCAGGAGCAATGGGAATTTGGTTATATCCAGAATAACCATCCAGAAAGCAAAAATAAGGGTGTCCTGCCAGCCTATCTAACATCTCATCTATGAAGGGAAGGGGGAAATGATCATTTCTAGTGGCATCGTTCAAAACTTTATAATCTATACACATACGCCAGCCTGTAACAGTTCTAGTAGAAATCAATTCATTCTTTTCATTCTTAATCACAGTAATCCCTCCCTTCTTTGGCACACACTGCACTGGACTAACCCATTCACTATCTGAAATTGGAAAAATAATACTTGCATCAAGGAGTTTCAGTACTTCCTTCTTCACAACCTCCTTCATAGTTGGATTCAATCTTCTCTGAGGTTGGATCTTGGGTGTATGTTTGTCCTCCAAGATGATCTTGTGTATACAGAAAGTGGGGTTGATTCCTTTAATATTTGCTATCGTCCATGCAATGGCTTTCTTGTGTTTCCTCACCACTTGAAGGAGGCTTTCCTTTTGTTCATCTGTTAAGTCATTGGAAACCACAATAGGTAAACTAGAATCCTTAGAGTTAAGGAATGCATACCTGAGATGACTTAGAAGTGCCTTCAATTCCAACTGTGGTGGTTTTTCAGTTGAGGGAAGCATTGGCTCGGCAGATGGTTGTATATCACTAATGTTGAGGACAAAATGAGAAGTTATGCATTCTAGCTCACCACTGTAAGCACTCTCTTCTGGAATATCCATATCCACATCATTGATCAATACGTTGTTCAATGGATCAGAACTTCTCAATGCGAGAATTTTATCCATCAACTTTGTATCAGCTGCCAATTGTATACTCTTGACTTCATCAAAATCGTATGGAAATTTTAATGACTCCAAAAGACTAAATTTTTCTTCCTCTCCATTAACTCTGAGTGTGAGTTCATCATTTGCCACATCTATCAAAGCTCTTCCGGTTCTCAAAAATGGTCGACCAAGTAGCAAAGGTATGTCTCAATCTACCTCCATGTCAAGCACTACAAAATCCACTATAAACATGAATTTGTTTACTGTGACTATCACATCTTCCACAACTCCCTTAGCATGAGTGAAAGACCTATCAGTAAGTTGCAACAATATATTATCAGGTCTGAAATTCCCTATTCCCAACTTTTCATAGATGGCAAAAGGCATCAAGTTTATGCTGGCTCTTAAGTCATAGCGAGCTCTCCCTTTGAATCTTTCGCCTATGGTCAAAGGTATGGTGAACTTGCCAGGATCCTTCTCTTTCCTAGGAATCTGGTACTTGACAAGTTGGCTCACACTCTCATTCACATTAATGCATCCCACATCAGCTAAATTCCTTCTATTTGATAACAACTCCTTTATGAATTTAGCATAGACAAGCATCTGTTTCAATGCTTCAATGAATGGGATGTTGACATGGATTTGTTTCATCATGTCTAAAAACTTCTCAAGCTGCTTATCCAACTTCTTTCTATTATCTCTTTGAGGAAAAGGTAAGGCAATCTTCAAAGCCTCCTATTCTTTTGCAAAAGGTTTGCTGATTTCTTCATTTTCCTTATTCTATGCAGGAGGTTCATAGCTTTTCTTTTCCTTAGAGTTCTCCAGTTGTTTCCCACTTCTCAGTGTAATAGCATGCACTTGTGCTTCCTCCTTGGATTTATCTTTAACCTTTGGGTTCGGCACAGTGTCACTTAGAAGTGCTCCTTGGGGTCTTTGGTTCAGAACTTGCATAAGCTGCCCCATCTAAGTTTCCAGGTTTTTAATTGAAGTGGTATGGTTGGTAAGAACATCATCAGTCTTCTCCATGTATTTAATAAAAAGGTCCTCCATACTAGGCTTCTTCTGTCCCATTGGCTGATACTGAGTCAGTCCTTGTTGTTGGTAACCAGGTTGAGGATTTCTTTGGTAATAACCCTGATTTTGATAGGGTTGATTCCTCTGTTGATAGTATGGCCTCTGCTGGTTCCCATAATTATTATTCATATAATTTACTTATTCTGACTCCTCTGGCTCATCTTCATCATCAGCAAGTGCTGCTTCCTGAGCATATTCTGCCAGAGTAGTCTTCTGTTGTTCAACAGAATTAACTAAAGTCTTCTTCGGATGACCCTTATTAACTGCCATATTGTCCATCTTCTTATTCAACAATGCTATCTAAGCAGATAATGCATTGAAAGACTCCAACTCATAAACTCCAGACTGCTTCTTGTTTGCAGCCTTTTCCTTTTCATTCCATCCAAAATCATTGTTTGCTAGCAATTCGATGAAGTCATGAGCATCATCCGGCTCCTTATCCATTATTGATCCTCCAGCTGAGGAATCAATGTGCATTTTTATCTGAGGAGGCATTGCACTATAAAATGTCATCACAATGCTCCAAGATGCTATGTCATGGTGAGGACATCTTTTGATAAGCTCCTTAAACCTTTCCCAGCTTTCATATAATGACTCTCCATCCACATACTGGAAAGAAGAAATCATATTTTTCAGTTTCACCATCTTCATGGGAGGAAAGTAGCGGGCTAAAAACTTCCTAACTAGATCTTCCCAGCTATTGATACATTCTGGTGGCAATGTGTATAACTAGGAGTGAGCCTTGTTACTCAGTGAAAAGGAAAATAAGCGAAGTTTAACTGCATCCTCTGAGACTCCATTGTGTCGAAATGTACTGCACAGATGCAGAAATGTATTTAGATGCTGATTAGGATCCTTAGTAGCTCCTCCTCCAAACTTGTTCTGTTGAACCATTTGGATGAGTCCAGATCTCAACTCAAAGTTTTCAGTTGTTATTGCTGGTAAATTGATGGCCTGCAGCATGCCATCAACTGGTGGGTTGGAATATTGACGAAGAGTCATCCTCTCAGGATCTTCTCGTACATCATTATCATTATTTCTATTGTAGCGGTCTCCAGACATTATTGCTCTTGACTCAGTTCTCGATGCTGATCTTGTTCGTGATCTGGATTGTCTAACAATTCTTTCTGGTTCAAGATCAAACTGCAAGTCTTGAGTACCTTTAGATCTTGTCTGCATACACTACACACTTGAACAAACAAATTTAAAACTGAAAAAGAATTTAATAAATAATGTTAGCGCAGTTCAAAAATAAATCTTAATCATCAAAAAACAATCCCCGGCAACGGCGCCAAGAAATTGATGGCGGAATTATTGACTGAGGAAATTTTTGTTGTGCTAAGTATATGAAAACTCAACTGATATTTAGAATTCACCGTAATCAATCAAAATTCCTATCAACGTCTAATGTAGTATTTTAGATATCGTCTCCACAGGGATTGTAAGCTAAGAAGCATGATTGAGACTAAGATTTAAACTGAATTGCTAAAAGAATCTATATACAAAATGAATCATGGAATCATAGAGTTGATGTAAAGTAAAAGTTATTCATGACATTCATTCAATTAAAACTCAAGTCAGCACTCTATTCTGTAATTGATCTTAATAATGAATAAACTGATTTGCTAAATCTGTTATCAATTAACTTCTCATGCAAGTTTCATCTTAAATCACAGATTTACCTTCTAGATCATCATCGGTGATCTATTAAAAGATCTCTCAATTCAATTTAACAGATCTCAATTATATAGTTGCATATATCTCTATACTACAACCTATACAATTGATAAGCACAATCTGTAGAAAAACATATCTGTAGTCTATCTCTAGCACTACGATCCTCTGTTCTCAGATCTGAAACCTAATCGCCATCTCTGGTCTAAATCAAATCTCAGATTAACAATATTACGTAACTCTCATTCTTGTAATTCAATTAGCTCATGAAATCTAGTAGATCTGGCTATAATTGAACAATAAACATTGCAATTGAAATGATAATCAACATCAAGATTCAACAAATCAACAGAGCTTTTAGCTAGCACATATACTTCAGAATATCCAATCAAGTACAGAAATCATCATCGACATGCTCAAGATCTAAATCTTACCGAGGAAGATTGAAGCTAGACTCTGTCACCGTTGTTGCTTCACAATCTTCAACCTAATCTCTATGATCAACAGAAATTGAGTACAAAACTTCTTCAAGAAAATTCTCTGAAGATGTTGAATAAAGCGTATAGAAGAATCTAGAATTTCTCTTTAAGTATAACAGAATGTCAAGAGTACAAATCAATCGTCTAAACTTTTTTTCTCTAAAAAACTTCACCCTCATTACTCCATCTGAGCTCTTATTTATAAAGTTTGGCTCAGTGGAAATTCTGAAATAAAATCGACAAAGAAACACAAATTGGCAAAGTAACATTTTTCTCCATTTATGTCGCCTGTTCCTTCGCCTGAACCAAACGACTTCTTCAAGTCTCGCTTGTCTCGATCGCCAAGCTAACAATCTTTCAAGGCGAAATGTTCTCAATGTTGCCACAGTACATCGCCTGATGCTCAGGCGAGTTGACAATTTTCGCCAAAAACTCTTCCAGTTAAGAACTTCTAGGCGATGTCTCATCAAATGTCGCCTGTTATAATCCTTAGATTTGGCGACATTTCTCCTTTAGCGCCTCAACCATCGCCTTAAGACAGGCGAAGTTCAATCTTTATCGCCTAAGATTCTGCAAAGATGGCGATATATGAAGGCGAGAAATTTCTTATTCACCTTCCATATTTAACTCTTCAAGGCTAAATCTTCTTTATATCGTCTGCTGCATCGCCCTCTACTCCAAATCATGGTGAGGTCTTCAGGCGAATTCTTTTCTTTAGCAATATCATTTCGCTAGTTTGCTGACTTTGGATGAAATTCTTATTTGGTCCTTCTTTCTTCTGAAATTGCATGTTTTAGCCTCTTTTCCACAGCTTTTCATCCAAGTCCCTGTCTCAACAATAATAGCCTAGAATTAATAGAAATGTATTCAATATCTCATCATTTAAACTCAATTTCATTACTTTCAAGCTCATAAAATATGCTAAAATATAGGTAAATCTAGACTTATCACTCAGATAAAGAGAGTAAGGTCTCAAGTCACAACACCTGCAGAAGCATCCAAGACTTCTACGACTGAGCCACAAGATACCACTCGACCTAACATTCCCAAACCTCGTGCCAATGCATCCATCAGAGCTGAACAAAATGTTCCTCAAACAGCAGAGTCCAACAAAACAACCAGTATACAAACTCTACAGCAAGTAGATGTTACTTGAGACAATAAAAGAAGGGGTAGAGGCCAATCAACGACATCCGGAGGTGGACGAGGAAGAGGGCATTCAAGGCTGAAAGGATATGAAAGTTATGTTAACATGAATAGTGGACATAAGTATTATATGTAACTGTACTTATCTTAATCTTCTATTTGTATACTTATCTAAATGTTTCATTAATAAATTTTCATTGTTATGTTCAGGCTGGAAGTACTAATGGAATAATAATTAATGAAGGACGGGCAATGAAAGATGCAACTTAGACACAATTGACCTAGGATTCAAACCTAAAGGATTGAAATGGAAAGGAAAGAAGGCAATTACCACCGCCCAACTTCAACAGCGCAACAAACAGACAGTTCAAAAGAAAAAAAATCCTCAGGAACCTACCAACAATGCCCCAAAGTAGTTGCATTTGTGTTTTGTGCTCACAAGATTATAAGATAGAAGTTTCTTTATTTTGAAAATTCTGACCTTAAACTGACTTCCAGTAGCTGCATTATAGTTTTGTTATCTGCAGATATTGTAATGACTATATATTATGCCTTATTTTGTATGTTACCAGAGCATGACACAACCTTTGGTTTCTAAGTTTTATCAAATTATGTTACCTTTTGGATTATATAATATGTGTTGTGAAATGTTATATGCATATCAAAATTATGTTACTAGGCTTTATTTTGTTGTGTTATCTGCAGATCAATTTCTATGCAAGTGACACTTTCATTCTAGCAAGTAATTTAACTATAGCTCTATATACACATGTACAAGCTATGGTAATTGAACATAGTTTGATACTACAGTTTGATGTAATATATAGGAATTTCTTCTGCTAAAGCTGTATTATAGACCCTATACAGGCATTCAGATTTTAATCACATTAGCAGGGGCCAGACTCCCAGAGTCTTATGCATAATGTCGCTTGGATTTTTGGTCTATATGCAGTTTCACCAAATGAATTGTTATTTGAAATAAAAAGTTCGTGTTTCCAAGTTCAGATTCCCTAATGGTTCTGGTTTGATATTTCGTTTATTTTTGCTATATTCTGAACTTATATGATAAGTTTAAACATATAGTGAGCGCAGTAAACAGGAAATTCATTTATGGAAACTATAATATCTAAATCTGGTTGAAAGCACTCTTATAAAAACATTACTTAAAGATAGTTTTCTTAATTCATCAATGCCAATTACATATAAGATCACCCATATTTCCAGATTTTGTTACAACATAGCTGATTACATGTATGATACTTTCTAAAATTTTTGTTTAGGGTCATATTTAAAGATTAAACATAACTTTAATGGCAGAACCACCATGGGCACTGGTTTCAAAAGCTCCTTCAACATCCTTCTGGGACAAAGCAAACCTGTGGTGATAAGAGGCTTCACATCAATCTTCTTACTTCACAGAAACTCCAAACACAATGACCATGTGTTCTTGTATCAGAATATTCCAACTACATCAACCTCCCTGTGTACAAGTTAATTTGAAAATCAACTTTAGAACTGAGAAAAAAGTATCAATATGACCAGTCACTGCAGATTGTTAAAGACTAATGTGACTTGTTCAGTCTGTTTGATGTCTCTAGTTCTTCAAACTATCAATTCAATTTGGGCATGCATTTCTTCATCAATTCAATATCTGATACCCATTTATAAGAGATTCAGATGCAGAATTAATAGATAACCTTTTACGGAGACGAATTCGACTTAAGAGGATGCAATGCAACAACCCTAGTTGATTCATGATCTTATCATAGATAGTATTATATCTATTTTCTGTATATTAGTCAGTTATTTTTCTTTAGAAGGATACATAGTCAGGTGATTATAAGATTTAGAGTTCTTTTTATTTGTTTACTTCAAAAAACTAAAATAAGTTGATAGTAACTGCTTAGGCATTATAGAGTTTGATTAGAAATATGTATCAGTGGTTCTTTTCTGCAATAAAATTCAGTTGAAAGATTTTATTTTACAAGCTCAAAGAGTCATATCATATCATTTCATCTAAACATCATAGACTTAACAAGCAAAAGTTGAAACTAATAAAAACCAGCAAAAGCTAATCAAAATGACAGCCAAAGTAGCTGCAATTAGAACAACTACAAGCACAATCCTAAGCCATTTAGAATAAGCAACTCTTCCATTAATTTTTTCATCCTCTAATCTCTTCACCTTCTTCAATAATCCCAATATAATCTTCTTCACTTGCTCTGGGAATTCTTCATCAACCCATTTGAAGAAGTTACAGCCTCCATTGGCCTAAAATTACAGCACAAATATTTTATCAAGGGATGACCTATACTAACAAGATTATCAAATCAAAACACCCAAACAAAAATGCTTACTTTATGTGATTGGTAAGCTTTTAATCTTCTTCCAGGATTTGAACTTGTCCATGAAACCCGAATCACATATGGTTTACAACATAGGCACAAGTCGTCAAAGCTCTCCTCCCCCTTCAAACGATCATTGTTAAACATTTCTTAATTCTTCAATTTTCTGCTCAGAAAATTCATCTCCACTACATACGTTTACAACTCAAATTGTGCCCTAGATAGATATAGTGAGTTTCTATACATTAAATGTTGATAAACAAACACTCCGTCAATAGGGTTAAAACAAACAATTCTGTCAAAAAAATCAGTCCACGTGTACAACAAAACAACCAAATGCGCTCTACTTAATAATATTGCCACATCATTTGCCACATATGACAAAAGGGTCAATTTTACTTGATTTTAAATAGTTTGAGGGCCAATTTGAAACCTCGCCTAGTTAGAGGGCCAAAATGAAAAAAAAAAAACTAGCCAAGTTCAGGGCTTCGGTGACCATTATGCCATTTATTAATATTAAACACAATTTGAAGTAGCAGTTTGAGTAGCCTTCTGGAGAAATTACTAATTAAACCTACTTTAAATGCTACAATGGAACATTTATTTTTACAATGAGCATTTAGATATAAAATAAGGTAAAACGACAAATAATATATTTTATTTTATTTATAAATATTAATATTTATTTATTGGATTAATCTCAAAAAATCACCGCAGGTTTACGAAATTCTCCAAAAAAACCACAACAATTTGAGTTTCCCCATTTTACCACTTTTATGTTAATTCACACCCTGTTACGGTTCATCCACAACGGTATTTTTGGAATTAAATATTTTTTAATAAATAAATTATTAAAATATTGTTTAAAATAAGAAAATTAATTTTTTCTCAGGTTTTTTTCCATCTTCTTCTCTGTGTTTTTTTTCTTTTTTCTTTCATTTTTTTTATTCTTTCTGCTTTTTCTTTCTTTCTTCTCTATGTTATTTTCTTCAACCTTGTCTATTCAATAGATTTTAATTTATAGATACAAATTACAAAACTCTCAAATCCTAATTTCTATTCACAAATCCACACTTTCACAACTTTTGATTCAACCAACATAATCTCAAAACCTACCATTAAAATCATTCTCTTATTATTTCAATTATCTAAACCTAACTGGAACAAACAAAACACCCAAGATCTCTATTCTTCCCTATTTTCCCTATCCTCATCATCCTTCATGTCCCCAGACCACCATCAAACCCTAGCCGACCAAGATCGCCTCTATCTCCTAAGTTTGCCGCCATAGAATACGCCGATCTGATGTTGTGAAGCTTTCACATGCCTCTAATTGTCATACTACCGTAGAAGAAGATGAGAGAGGAGAAAGAGGAGGAGAGAGAAGAAGAGAAAGAGAAAATATAAGAGAAGAAGAAGAGAAAATAGCGAAGAAAAAGAGAAAATAGCGAAGAAAAAGAGAGACGAGATGGAGAAGAAGAGAAAAGAAAAAAAGAAGGAGAAGAAGAGAAAAGAAAAAAGAAAGCAAGAGAAGAAAAGAAAAGAAAAAGAATCTGCTCAAATTTTAGTTTTATTTTTTTAAATTTTAAATTTTTATTTATTATAAAAGAAGAAATTATAAAAATACCCTTGATTAATGTGAGTAAACAGTAACCAAACAGTCATTTAACAGAAAAGTGATAGAATGAGGAAATTCAAACTGTTGTGGTTTTTTGGAGAATTTAGTAAACCTGCGGTGGTGTTTTGGAATTAACCTTTATTTATTTATTAATTTCTAATGAAATGTTTTTAATAATGTATATATCAATTAATTAAAAAATATATGAGTAATGTTATGTAGACTACCTTTTATGCCTACTTTCGTTATTTATCCTCATCTGATAATATATGATTGAATATAAATTTTATATTAATTAATGCATTTAGTTCTTCATCCAATCAGCTATTACCATATAAGAGTAGGAAAAAAAATTTACAAATTCGGTAAATACCGCACCCTAATTTAGTTAATATCGCAATTTTTCAAAATTTATCCTTAATTTTATTTATTATTATTTTTTAATTAATTAATATTTTAATTTAATATATCTTAATTTAATTTATATTTATCATTCCTTTTAATTAATTAATTTTTAATGTTCGGATATTTTAATTAATTTATATTAAAATTTTTATATAATATGAGTTTGAGTAATATATAAACTAATGAGTTAGTTATTTGATTTGAAGAGACTTTATAGAAATTTTCAAGATTTAGTTTTGGAGTTTCAATTCGAGCTACTGTTAGTCCTACTGTTCGTCATTATTGAATAATATTTATTGTGTCATCATAATAGTTTAACAAGAAAACTTGTGTTTGGTTAGGAGACTGAGAGCTCATATAATACCAGTTTTTTAGGATTTTTATCCTCTTATTTTTTAAATTTCAAAATAATAATAAATTTCTATATATTATTATATTTAGATTAAATCTTTTTATTTTAAATGAAATATATTTTTAAATTAAAAAACTTATTAAGAATAAAATTGTAAATTATAGAATAATAAGGTGCGGCATGATGCGGTATTTACGAATGCCCAAAAATTATAATAAAAAGTAGGGTATTTTCATTTTTTCACCCGATTTTTAAAAATAATTCGAAAAACTCCTCATTTTTAAAAAATAATTCGAAACAACTCCCACTTTCAAATAAAGAGTTGTTTTGGGTAATAGTTTTGTGGTTTTACTCTATTTCTACCTTGTTTTCATTAATTGCATTTAATATTTGCTTTTATACCATCATTATTAACCACTTATTAAATTGCGTTATTTTTTAAAAAAATAAATTTATTTTGATTTTTAATTAAATAATATATTTATTTTTATTATTTTTAATTTGAAAATTCCAAAATAAATATGAATTAAGTTCATTTTGTTTTTAAATAATATATGAAATAAATTCATATTTATTTTTGGATTTTTTAAACAAAAATAACAAAATTAAAATGTATCTATTTAACTAAAAAAATAAAAAACAAAAATAAAATTATTTTATTTTATATTTGTAAATATAATAATCTATTTAAAATATGTTAATTTTCAATTTAAAAAATTCAAAAAAAAATTATCTTAATAAAATAATATTTTTTAATTAAAAAATCAAATAAAATGAAATGTATTTTTATTTTTTTAATAAAAAGTAGCATAAGTATATATTATATTATATTATTTTTTATTTTTTTTTTAATTTTTTCATTAAAAAAACATATTTGAAATATATTGTTTAAATTTAAAATAAAATGAAATTGTTTCATATTTATTTTGGATTTTTTATTAAAATAATAAAACTAAAATGTATTATTAATTAAAAATTAATATAAAAGTATATTTATTTTTTTAAAAAAATAACGTAATTTAATGAGTGATTAATAATGTAGGTATAAAGATAAATATTTAATGCAATTAATGAAAATAAGGTAGAAATAGAGTAAAACTACAAAATGATTACTTAAATTCACTCTTCACTTGAAAGTGGTGTTTGTTTGGAATTATTTTTAAAATTTGGAGGTAAAAAAGAAAATACCCTAAAAAGTATGTTATCAATCCTTACTCAAAATATATAATATTAAATACACAAATAAAAAGTTAATTTACACTATAAATTAACTAATATTTTAAAATGCTAATTTTAAAAATACTAATGGGTGGATAACTACTTGAAATGGCGGGGTTACGATCACTTATAAAAATAGTATATAATCTTAAAAGTTACATTATTTTAATAATTCAATATATTTATTTTAATTTTAATATAAATTATTTAAAAATATAATGTATTACTTTATTGATATTAAAGAGTTTAAAAATGAAATTCTGATATTAATTTATTTTAAAATAAAAACTTATTATTAATTTAAAAAAAATAATTATAATTTATTCAAAGATTTGAAATTTATTTTTATGTTATCAAATTTTAACCATAAGTATTATTTAAACAATTTAACTTGTATACAAATTGAAAAAATAATATTGATACATGGTTACTATTTCTTACCACCGGTAACATTAGTATTACTAAACTATCCTCACTACTTTTAAAAAATTACTTTAAATATCTTTTCAATTTTTTAAATTTTTATAATTAAATAATAAATGATCTTTGAAATGATTTAATTCTTCATCAATTTTCTAAAATGGATTTATTATCTTATTCATATATTTTTTATGTGTTTGATAATATATATATATTTATATTAATACCTCCATTCATATTTTAATATGAATTTTATTTTTAAACATATAAAATATTATAATTTCATACTTTATTTTAAAATACAATTTTAGTATTATATAAATTCCCGTGACAAAGATCACTAATTATAAGTTGTAAAATCTGAATTTGTGGTATCTATTACAACTATACGGCAAATAATCATATACATATATAAAAGTAAGAAAATAATAATAGTAAAGAAAAAAAATTAGTCCTCAAATAATAATCTCTCAGAGTTTTTTTCAAGTTGTCTATAAGCATTAAAATAATTTAATTTGAATTCAAATAATTTGGGAGTAGAAATCTATTGATAAATAAAATAAATATATTGTATAAAATTAAGTATAAATAACAAAAAAAAAAGAATTTTTTTAAAAAAATTTTAAATTAATAATATAAATATTTACTTTTAATATTATTTAGAAAATATCAACAAAACTAGTCTTTCAGATGTGTACACTAAAAACCCCTCCTTCAAGTCAGCTTGAGTCGACTGCCTCCCCTGTCCTGTCAAAGGCGGCCTCCAAACCCTAGATTGATTTGTGATTTGCAGATGGCTTTCAAAATTACAGCTTCTTCTCTTCGTCAATTCAGAGACAAGCATTTCTCTCAAACACCCTACAACTCAAAGGATTTAGAAAGATTCCTCCTAGGCAAATGCAGATCACCAGGTAACATCTCTCCACAAGAAGCTCATACTTTATTCGATTGCTTGATTCAGAGAAATCCTCCTCCTCGTATTTCATCCTTCACTCTTTTATTTAGTTCTCTGGCTAGGAATAGCCACTACGATACTGCTATTTCTCTTATTATGAGGATGAACTCTTCTGCCTTGCCTCCCGATTTGATTATTTTTAATGTGTTATTATTGTCTTATTATTGTCTGTGCAATTCACATAGAGTTTCTGATGGTCTGGTAGTGTTTGGGAGGATGTTGAGGATGGGTTTGAGCCCAAATGTTGTGACTATTTCATGTTTGATCAAAGGTCTCTGTAGAGAGCATAGGATGCTTCAAGCTGGCAAGATGTTGAAGAATATGGTTAACATCGGATGCAAGCCAAATGTAGTGACTTACGGTACTGTTATAAATGGCTTGTGCCGAACAGGGAATGCAGAACTTGCTATTAAGGTTTATGAAGAAATGATTAAAGAAGATAGCAAAAATGTGGATGTTGTTACTTATAGCTGTTTAATTGATGGTCTCTGTAAGAGTGGATTTGTTGATAAAGCTGTGCAACTCTTTTTAGAAATGAAGGACAAGGGAATCACTCCCGATGTAATTTCCTACAGTTGTTTGATTCATGGTCTTTGCAAGAATGACAAGATTGACGAAGCTTGTGCATTCTTAGAATTGATGACAAAGAGAGGTGTTCATCCAGACACGATAACATATAACACCTTGATGGATGCACTTTGTAAGAATGGGAAAGTGGATGAAGCCAGAGAAGTTCTGGATTTAATGATAGCTAAAGGCGTGAGTCCCAGCACTGTCACATTTAACTCAATGATTAATGGTTTGTGTTTGGCAGATAGAGTTGATGATGCAAGGGAATTGTTCCTTTCAATGAAAAATTATGGGTGCAGACATGATGTTATTAGTTACAGCAGTATAATAGATGGGTATTGTAAGCATGGAATGATGAATGAAGCCACAAGCCTCTATAAGGTGATGATTGTAAGAAAAGTTGCACCAAATGTTATTACATATAACAACTTATTGCGTGGTCTTCTCCAATCTAATAATTTTGAAGAAGCAAAAAAGTTGTATAGTGAAATGTTGGAAAATAATGTGGTGCCGAACGATTATACATATTCTATTCTTATTGATGGATTTGGTAAGAACGGCTATATTGATGAGGCAATGAAAATATTTGGTAATTTAGTTAGAGGGAAGTTCAATGTCAACATTCAAATGCTCAGCTGTCTTTTAGATGGACTTTGCCAAGCAGGAAGGTATGAAATTGCTACTGAGTTGTTTAACAAATTCTCACAAGAAGAAGGTTTGCGTCCGACTGTGATCACATGTGCTATCATGCTCAAAGGACTTTGTAAAAATGGTCAATTAGAAGAGGCAAATAAACTTTTGTCTACTATGGAAGAAAATGGTTGTCCTCCTAATGTGGTTTGTTTTAACACTGTTATGCAAGGGTTTTTGAAGGCTAATGAAACAACAAAAGTAGCAGATCTCCTTCAGAAAATGCTTAGGAGGAATGTAGAACCGGATGTATTTACTGAATCCATTGTAATAAATTTAGTTGAAATGGATAATTAAGTGTTAGATGTTCTTTGAACTTAATTTCAGGTCCATCTATATTCTATTTTGCTAACTCAAATCAATTATAAGAGGCTTGTCTATAAATATAGGATTGATTGTTTAAGGGTTTTTAAAGAGATTGTTTATAATTTAAAAAATTAGAAATTCAGTACTTAAAAAACTAGAGTTTAAGATAAAAGATGCTTTTGGAAAAAAATTTCGTATTGATATAATATTATAAAAAATAATATTATAAAAGTAATATTTAATTATAATATTACAAGCTAAAAAAAATCTTATAAAAAGAAAAAAAAAAGTAAAGACGTGCTAAAAAGAAAAAAAGTAAAGACTTGCTTAACAAATGATGCTCTGATGGGTTCTTTTAGGTATATTGTTCTAAAAATGGATACTTTAATTATTTTGAAATGGCAAAACTGTAAATCCGTTTGTTTTTTTCGCTTAAAATTTATGCTAAATACGAAAATTTCAGGATCCGTTTATTTTTTCCGATTTAAAATTTGTTTTATTGAAAAAAAAATTCGTGAATTATATCTAAGCAATTTATAGTAAAAATCGCTAATTCATTTTTTTTAATTGAATTTATATAAATCTCCTCGAATAATGTATTAGTTTAATCATTATAAATGTGTTTTTTTTTTTTAAATAAACATCGTTAGTTGCATTTATAGTTGTGAATTTGTAGGTCATTAATGGTAAATATATGAAGTTATTATATATGCAAATTTCACTAAAAATAATAATGGTTGTTTTTATATTTTTTAAAGAGTAGTACTACATAGATTAAATTGATCCAGATCAACAACATTAAATAAAAATAAAATGTCAAATTTGTTCTTCATACTATATTTACTTTACATTTATTACAATTGGAATTTATTTATCCTCTCCTCATTTAATTCTAACCTTTTAATGACGACAAGTTTTAAAATTTTATTTACTCATTCTTTCTCTCTTTTTTTTTAAGGGAAAATTTTTTTAATAGGCCATAAAAAGTTTACTATACAAGTATAGGTAATTTTTGAAAAGTTTGCAAAACTAAAGTTTGATTTTCACTCCATAGTCCATTCACAGACCGTAATTCACAGACTGTGAGCATAATTCACAGAATTTGTGAATTGAAAAATTCAGGGGTATTTTGGGAAACTTGGCCTATGGAATACAAAATAAACTTTTAAAAACTTGTTTTTGTATGTTTTTCAAAACAGGCATATAATTATATTTTGAACTTTAAAAAGCCCATTTAAAAGAATTTTCACACTTTTTAATTATTTTTTAAAATTTATTTTTTCCACTTCTTTTATTCATTTTCTATTAAATGAATTACCTAAAAAAAAAGAAATTTAAATGGAAAGTATAATAACTATTTTTGCTATTGTGGTGCCAAACAAACCACAGCCAAATATATGGTTAAGATTGCTTGAATATGATAGCTCAAAAGCTTATAAATACAATCTCACAGAGTATGGTTCTAATGAGTTAAAAATCGGATCCTTTGTAATTGTCTCTACCACATATTTATAGGGGTTTCTTAGTCTCTTTTTTAGAAGGATTAGGACTTCTCTCTCCCTTAGGACTTGGTCTTCTTCTTTCAATAAGGAAGGTCTTCCTTTATCAATCGGGCTTTAGGAGTCCTTGATCCAGTGAGATAGGTCTTCCTTTGTCAATCGGGTTTTTGGAGTCCTTGATCCAGTGAGATAGGCTTTCCTTTGTCAATCAGGTTTCAGGGGTCCTTGTTTAAGTGAGATAGGTTTTCCTCTGTTAATTAGGCTTTAGGAATCCGTGTTTGGTTTGGTCACAGTTCATTGGATTGGTATACTTCGGTTTGGGCTTTACTGAGCTCGACTGAGTTGGACCGTCTTTGGGCCTTTGGCCATCTCGGTCGAGCTTGACCTCTAGGCGTTATTCGGGCCTTTGGCCCTTTCGGCCGAGTAGAGCAATTGGATCCATCTTCGGTCGAGCTTGGTTATGGGCTCTGATTTCCTTTGCTCATTTTGACCTTTACCTATGGTGCCTCATGGTTGTTTTCCCACCACAGTAATACCCCCATTGCCATGGCTTGAATCTTTCGAGCATGGCAATATATGACGTTAGTTTGGGTTGCGTTTGGTCTTGGTTCTCGACCGAGGTTTCATTAGTTCTTTGGTGGGCCACGTCAGCCTTGCTTGTCTTGTCTCGGGTAGATTTTGCGGCTCCTCGACTGCAGAGCCCAAGATCTGCCATCATTGCGGCTGGCTTATATAAGGGTTGGTGGCCCTTTCTCTCTCTTCAATTTCAAATTTTCAGATTCTCTCTCTTCATCTTCGGGTTTCTCTGAGCTCTTCATCTTCCTCGTCGATTTCTTTGGTTTTCCGGCGTGGTTTCGAAGTCCTCTCTCTTTACACTTGGTCAAGGTTAGTCTATTGGAATGTTATTGGCTTGTTTCGTTTGCATTTCCGATTTCTGCTGAGTTTTTGGGGCTTGTTTTCTGTTTGTGTTCGTGTTCCTGAGCCTGTTCATCTGACCTGCTGGGTTTTGATTTTTTTGATTTTTTTTTGCTTTGATCTTCTTTGCTTGTCTTCGTCTTTTTCTTTTTTGTTTATGCTAACCTCGGTCGAAAACCACTAACCTTCTGCTTTATTCTCGGTCGATTGTAGATGTCTACTGATTCTCTGGGCACGTCTTCTTTCGGTGGTCTGACTTTCGAGTTCTCGACCGCAGAGGACGCGGGGGAGGAGTGTACGTCGGTTCGTAATTCACCGCCGAGTCTAGTCCCCAGGGCATTCTGCCTCCTTTCTTTAATATTAGGAGCACCATGACTATGGACGAGTTGGAGTCGGCCTTTTTTTGCTTACAAATTCCCTAGTTGGGTTCGAGTTAGGTTGCCCGAGCCTGAAGAAAAAATTGATGATATGTTGGCCGATGGCTGGGAGCCCTTCTACCTTCGTCATTTTAAAATAGGACTTATGTTTCCAATTATGGGGTTGGTTAAGGAATTGTGTACTTGGTGCCAGATTCATCCAAGTTAGTTGACTCCTATGGCCATCAGGCTTCTCCTGTGTGTAGACCGTTTGAAGGAGAAGTATAATTTACAGTTTTCGGTCGAGGATTTCTTCTACCCGTACTTCGTGAAGCGCGAGAATCCCGAGTTTGGGAGATATGTACTAAATGCTCGGTCGAACGCCCAGCTTTTAGTTTTGGATTTTTCTTCCAATGAGACTAAGTAGAAGGACAAGTACTTTTTTGTCAAAGGGACGACCCGTTTGTCGAAGGGGTTGAATTATCCTCCGTATTGGCGGGATTCTTGTAGGCTTTTCCTTTTTTTTTTTTTATATATTTGGTTTACTTGGTTTCGGTCGCGTGTGTTTTGTTCTGACGCGCTTGTTTCCTTTTCAGCGAATTACGGAACGAAGAACCAGAAGTCATCTCCTCGGGCGCGCGCTAGGAGCGAGGTCATATTTGCTTTACCGGCCGAGTCCCGCGACTACAAGATGCTCTTGGGTGAGCTGCCTGTTAGCCGTCTCTGGGCTTTCACTAGGACAAGTGAGTTGCGATTGTTTTTTGTATTATGTTTATGCGGCCGAGTTCGCTGATGTTTGTCTTTTTCAGAACTTTCTGACTACGTGATGTCTAAGCCTGAGGGTCAAAGAATGTTGGCCATGCGGGCCATCATGCGCCAGATCCAAGCTGACTAGGAGAAAGCTCATGCATCTGGTTCCGCTGGGGATGTGGGCCAGCCGAAGGGCGGGCCGAGGCTGCGAATGACCCTGCTTGTCCTCTAAGTCCTGTTCCTTCAGAGGCTACCTAGGCTACTCGCCCGGTTGTTCCTGAGGCGGCTCCCAAGCCTTCTCGTTCTTCGGTCGCAAAGGAGAAGCGGCCGATGGAGGATGGCGTGACTTCAGCCAAGAAGCGTACCAAACATATCGGTCAGAAGCCCCATGGCGAGGGTGAGGGTCGTCATGTGATCTCTTTTCTTGGTAATTCTTCCACCAGGGAAGTCTCGACCGAGATGATTTCGGCCGCGGAGGGCTTTTTCTTCCCTGAGGACGAGGAGTGACGCAGTCCTTGTCTTTCACCAAGTTTACGAGATGACTATCTCGAGTCTTTACAAGGTGAGTCTGCTGTTGTTACTTTCTTTTTTGTGAATTGTTTTGTTTATTCTTTGTTTGGTTTTCAGGGGCTTCAATACTTTGTTGGCATGCGCAAGCACTTCATGCCTATTCTGAGGGAGAGACGGTCCTTTGAAGCGAAGTTCAAGTCTGCCTCGGCCGAGCTGAAAGCAGCCCAGGAAGATTGGGTAGGACTGTGGCCCAATGCGCTGAGGCTGTCAGCCAGGTTGAGAGGGTGGAGGCATATAATGCTAGGCTTGAGGCCTCGATTGCTTCGAAGGATGCGGAGCTCAAGCATCGGGCGGCAGAACTGGAGGAATCGAAGGCAGAGAAACAGGCTTCTCTCGGTCGAATTGAGGAGCTTGAGGGCCGAGTTGAGAGTCTCACCGTCGAGGCGGCCCAGACCGAGGTTGTGACCAGGTCCTTTGCTTTGGAGCAAGTTATCAAGGGGTCTTTGACTCCTGAGTCTGCTCAGAAGGAGTTGGACGCATTGGCTGCCCTTCGTGACGAGAGTTGAGCGAGTGATATGTATTTTCTTTTTTCGATCTTTCATGTACTCGCTGTAATATCCCCTTTGAATCAATGAAGTTTAATCTTTTTGCTGGACTTGTGTTTCTGTGGGTTCAATCCCTCAGTCTTTATTTGCGACCGATCATATTGTTTCGGCTTGCGCTATGCTTGATTCCTCTTGTATCTCTGGATTGCTGCTTTGGCTGGAGCATGCTTTGTCGGATTTTTCTTTTGTTTAGGAGAGTTTTCTCGACCGTAGCTCTCCGGAGGTTTGCCTTCTACGATTTTCTTGTCTTTTGGGTAGCTTTTGGCTTGCCCTTTGGGCTATTGGTCTTCGCCCGAGACCTTCTGGATTTACCAGAGGCTTGCCTTTGGCAATTTTCGGGTTGTCCTTTGGGCTATTGGTCTTTGCCTGAGACCTTCTGGATTTACCAGAGGCTTACTTTTGGCAATTTTCGGGTTGCCCTTTGGGCTATTGGTCTTCGCTCGAGACCTTCTGGATTTACCAGAGGCTTGCCTTTGGCAATTTTCGGGTTGCCCTTTGGGCTATTGGTCTCGCCCGAGACATTCTGGATTTACTAGAGGCTTGCCTTTGGCAATTTTCGGGTTGCCCTTTGGGCTATTGGTCTTCGCCCGAGACCTTCTGGATTTACTAGAGGCTTGCCTTTGGCAATTTTCGGGTTGCCCTTTGGGCTATTGGTCTTCGCCCGAGATCTTCTGGATTTACCAAAGGCTTGCCTTTGGCAATTTTCGGGTTGCCCTTTAGGCTATTGGTCTTCGCCCGAGACCTTCTGGATTTACCAGAGGCTTGCCTTTGGCAATTTTCGGGTTGCCTTTTGCGCTATTGGTGCTTGAGTTGTGAGTGTTTGAGAGAAATGAGTTATTTTATTGCTTTAAGGTGGGGCCTCGTCAAAAAACCCTGCTTGGGGAAAAGAGTGCCCGTTATTACAGATAAAATGTTACTCTAGAATTGGTACCTCTTCAGGTGGTGGATGTTCCAGCTGTGTTCCACCTCCTTCCCTTCCTTGGTGTGCAATTTGTAGGATCCTTTCCTTGATGCGCGCTCTATTTGGTATGGCCTTCCCAGCTTTCGGCCAATTTGTCATGGGTTTGGTTCTTCGTTGTTCTGGAAGACTTTTCTAAGTACCTAGCCCCCGGGTTAGAAAGATCGGGCTTTGACTTTTTATTGTATCGCCGTGCTATCCCCATTTGATATTCTGCGATCCTTTGTCGCGCGCTTTCCCTCTTCTCGTCTGAAGTATCCCTTTCGAAGGCTAGTACTTGTTGGTTGGCTTGGCCTATTAGCCTTTCTTGTGGCGATTGGATCTCGGTTGGGAGTACTGCTTTTGTCCCGTAGACCATTGAAAATGGGGTTTGTAATGTCGATGTTCTGGGGGTTGTTCGGAACGCCCAGAGGACTTTGGGCAAGGCTTCAGGCCATAGTCCCTTGGCCCCTTCCAGCTTTTTCTTGAGTGAGTCAACCACCGCTTTGTTGGATGCTTCTGCTTGTCCGTTGGCTTGAGGGTATCTTGGGGTCGAGTATGTGAGTTTGATGTTCATTTATTGACAGAAGTCTTTCGGCGTTTGTGCTACGAATTGAGGCCCTTTATCCGTTATTATTTCCCGTGGTATGCCAAACCTGCAGACGATATGTTTCCAAATAAACTTCTGCACCTCTTGCTCTCTGACCCTTTCTAGTTCTTCGGCTTCGATCCATTTCGTGAATTAATCGGTCACCATCAGGATGTATCTTTTCCTGCCATGGGTAGATATTGGGAAGGGTCCTATGATGTCCATCCCCCATTTGTCAAACGGCCATGGAGAAGTTATGTTGTGTAAGGTTCTTGCAGGGAGGTTGGAGTAGTTGGCGTGTCTTTGGCATTTGTCGCACTTTTTAACCTGCTCTGCCGCGTCTGTTTTCATGGTTGGCCAGTAATATCCGGCTCTGTGTGTTCTGAACGCCAGGCTTCTTCTTCCGGAGTGGTTTCCGGCCGGTCCTTCATGGAGCTCTTTTAGCACCGACTTTGCTTCCAAGGCGGAGATGCAATTTAGGAAGGGGCCGGCTATGGATCTTTTGAAGAGGATTCCCCCAATGATGCAGAATCTTGCGGCTTGGGCTCGCAGTTTTCTAGCTTCAGCTTTGTCTTCAGGGACCTGTCCACGATTGATATAGGCAAGGATGGGTGTTCTCCAGTAGCTTTGCTCTAGGACCATGGTTTCTTCGTATTCGATGGCCGTTTTTGGAAGGAAAGCGTACACGATTGGCCCGGTTGGTTCATCTTTGTGCATTGATGCTCCGAGATTTGCCATTGCATCCGCTCTCTCATTTTACTCTCTTGGGATTTGCTTTATTTCGGCCCTTTGAAAGCACTTCATGAGATCTTTGGCTATTTTGAGGTACTTAGCCATTTTTTCATTTCTGGCTTGATATGTGCCTTTGATCTGGTTGACTACCAGTTGGGAGTCGCATCTGATAGTGAGATTGTGCGCTCCACTTTCTTTCGCTACCCTTAGTCCTGCGATTAGGGCTTCATATTCGGCTTTATTATTGGTGGTAGGGAATTCGCACCAGATGGCCTGGAGAATCGGAGGTAAGTTTGGAGGTCTGAGATATACGCCTAGGCCGCTGCCACTTTGTCTGCTGGCCCCGTCTACTTCTAGTATCAATTCTTCAGTTGAGGGTGTTATCAGCTGGTTGATGTCGACCGAGGCTGTTTCGACTGGCGGGGTTTCTTCGAAGTCGGCCATGAAATCTGCCAGAGCTTGAGATTTGATCTCCTTCTTTCCTTCAAAGGATATGTCGTGCTCGCTGAGTTCCAGGGCCCATTTCATTAGTCTCCCAGATCTGTCGGGGGAGTGGATTGCGCTTCGAAGGGGTAGCACGGTTATGACCGCAATTGGGTGCCCTTGGAAGTATGCTCGAAGTTTCTTCGCAGCAAATATGAGACTTTGGATGGCTTTTTCCAGCGTAGGATATCTGGTTTTGGCCGATGTTAGAGTCTTGCTTGCGAAGTATACGGGTTGCTGATTTCCCCCGATTTCTTTGACCAGAACAGCGCTCACTGCAATCTCCGAATACGCCAGGTACAGGTAGAGTTTTTCGCCATCTTCCGGCTTCGCCAAGAGTGGAGGGCTGGTCAAGAAATCCTTGATATCTATCAGGGCTTTGCTGCATTTCTCGGTCCACTCAAATTCTTTGGATTTTTTGAGGGCTTCGAAGAACTGTTGAAATTTTTCTGAAGCCTTAGGAATGAATCGGGTCAGTGCTGCTAGCCTCCTTGTGAGTTTTTGCACGTCCTTCTTGCTTCGAGGTTCCGCTATATTTAGGATGGGTCTGATCTGATCTGGGTTGGCCTCGATTCCTCTTTTTGTGACTAGATACCCCAAGAATTTCCCTACTTTGACCCGAATTGACATTTGGTGGGGTTGAGTTTCATGTTGTATTCTCGGAGTGTCTCGAACGTTTGGCTCAAATGATGTACATGGTGGCTCGCATCTTTGGATTTGACTAGCATGTCGTCAATATAGACTTCCATGGTTTTCCCCTACTTATCGGCGAACATCTTGTTCATGAGCCTTTGGTATGTGGAGCCTACATTTTTTAAGCCGAAGGGCATTACTTTGTACCAGTAAATCCCCCTCTCCGTGATGAAGGCACTTTTTTCATGATCATTGGGATGCATCAATATCTGGTTGTAGCCCGAGTAGGCGTCCATGAAGCTCAACATCTCATAGCCAGCGGTGGCGTCGATGGTGAGGTCGATGTGGGGTAGTGGGAAGGAATCTTTTGGACACGACTTGTTCAGATCTGTGAAATCAATGTAGACCCTCCATTTTCCATTCTTCTTTTGAGGTTGATGCACCATTTTCGCCCCTTCTTGATCTAGGGGGACTTCATCTAGCTCGTCTTCGGCCGGACTTCGGGGTGTCTTCGGCCGAGACAGTGATTGCTATTCTTCGGCCCCTTTATGGTTTAGGCAGTTAGCGTAGCATTCCTTGGAGGAGCTTTGCTCAACTTTTATTTATTTGATCCCTCGCGGGGTTGGGAACTTGATGAGTTGGTGATACGTGGATGGGATTGCCTTAATATCGTGTATCTTGGGTCTTCCGAGTATCACGTTGTATGCAGACTTCGAGCTTATCACTAGGAGAGTTGTGTGCAGATTGATCCCTTCTGTGAATACTGGTAGTTCAATCTCTCCGATGGTTGAGGTGGTCTTTCCGTCGAAGCCAATAAGGGAGACGGCCTTCCTGCGCATCATTCTCTCGTCTAGTTGTATATTTTTGAATGTTTCGAGAAATAGTATGTTGGCCGAGCTTCCGTTATCCACCAGTACTCTCTTCACAGTTAGATTCGCTATCGATATCTTGATCACTAATGCGTCGTGGTGTGGCGCGTTGATCCCCTTGGCCTATTCTTCTGTGAAGGTGATAGAGTAGTTATCGATTGTGGGACCGTTTCCGATACTGTAAATACTGAGGGAATCTCTCAGTTTTCTTTTTGCCGCCGAGCTAGTCAGCCCACACATCTCGGGATCCCCCTACGATCATGTTGATCACTCTTTCTTCTTCCGCATTCGCAACCGGGACCGCTTTTGGTGATCGCCGATTCTTGTCAGCCTCGGCTGCAATTTCTCGCCCTTTTTCAGACAAGTATTCTCGCAAATGGCCTGCTTTTATTAATTCGGCGACTTCTTTCTTAAGAGTCCAGCAGTCGTCGGTGTTGTGGCCGTGATCCTCGTGAAATTGGCAGTATCGGGATTTATCCTTCCAAGTTCCTGCGGGGTTCGTTGGTTTGTCGGGCCACCTGACTCTGTCTCCCATTCCTTTAAGGATTGCAAGGGTTTCCTTCGTGGGAATGGTGAGTGGGTAAGGTATCAACTCCTTCCGCCTCCGTCTGTGGTCGGAATACTCCGGCCTTGATGAGTTATTGTGGCCGGCGTAATCTGGCCTTAATGGGCCGTTATGGTTGGTCTCTTTCAGATTACTCCTCGATCCTTGAAATCGATCGACGTTGCTGGCAGTATTTCGGCCTCTCGAGCTTGATGCATTCTGTGAGCTCTCATAACTTCTTAGTTGGAGCTCTTCTTCGTACTCCATCGCGTTGTCGACCCTTTCCAGGACATCTTCAAAAGTTCGGGGTTTGATTAGTTTCAAACTTTCGTAGAATTTAGAAGTCTTCTATAGCCCCTTGATGAATGCCTTGGTGGCGCTCTTGTCTCGGCAGCCTGGGATGGCCATCTTGGTTTCTTTGAATCTCCTAACATATTGCCTGAGGCTCTTATTGTTGCCTTGTTTCAAATCGTACAGATCGTTTACATCCTTCTCTTTCTTCTTGTTGTCCGAAAAATGATTTACGAACTTGGAGACTAAGGAAGCGTATGACCGGATGCTTTTCTCTGGGAGGGCCGAATACCATCTCTGGGCGGTCCCAGTTAAGGTAGAGCTGAAACTGTTACACATGACGGCCTCCATGTCTTCTTCCGGGATGTTGCAGGTTCCCATTCGATTTTTGTATCCGGAGATATGATCTTCTGGATCTGTCGTTCCGTCATAAGGCTTCATATTGGGAATTGAAAACCTTTTGGGCATTTTTGTTTGCATGATCCAAGAGGCGAAAGGCATGTCGGAATATCGCATTGTCGACGACCTGATTGTAACTCTTTTTCCTGAAGTTCATTGCACTAGGTCTTTAAGCTCCTTGATTTCCCGGTCACGGCGTTTTTCGCGATCCCTGCGGGTTGATTTGGGACCTGTCCCCTCATCTTTGAAACTGCTCGAATTCTGGCGGTCAGTGTTTTTGCGGCTTTCTGTTGACCCGTCACTTTTTTCTGACGTTTCCTTGCCGGATTCTTCTTCGAAGTTGAGCTTGCGCTTCCGGATAGGAAAATATATCCGACTTGGTTGTCGGGGTTTTCCTTTGGAGAGGATCGCAGTCTTTTTTCTTGATTCTGCCTCTCTTCTCCATTGTTCTTTTTCTTCTTCAGCTTTTTTCAGCATTTCTGTCAAGATCGCCAGCTGTTCTTCTGGCGTCTTCGGAGCTTGATCTTCCAAGTTGATGGTATTAGGGTTCATTGGAGCCATGACTGATGAGAACTTGGGCGCAGAGGACAGTTGGAGATGGAATTCAGAGTTTTCAAGAAACCTTAACCTTGTGTGTGAGGTTCGTAGCCCCACGGTGGGCGCCAAACTGTGGTGCCAAACAAACCACAGCCAATTATATGGCTAAGATTGATTGAATATGATAGCTCAAAAGCTTATAAATACAATCTCACAGAGTATGGTTCTAGTGAGTAAAAAATCGGATCCTTTGTAATTGTCTCTACCCCATATTTATAAGGGTTTCTTAGTCTCTTTTTTAGAAGGATTAGGACTTCTCTCTCCCTTAGGACTTGGTCTTCTTCTTTCAATAAGGAAGGTCTTCCTTTATCAATCGGGCTTTAGGAGTCCTTGATCTAGTGAGATAGGTCTTCCTTTGTCAATCGGATTTTAAGAGTCCTTGATCCAGTGAGATAGACTTTCCTTTGTCAATCAGGTTTCAGGGGTCCTTGTTTAAGTGAGATAGGTTTTCCTCTATCAATTAGGCTTCAGGAATCCGTGTTTGGTTTGGTCACAGTTCATTGGATTGGTATACTTCGATTTGGGCTTTACTGAGCTCGATCGAGTTGGACCGTCTTTGGGCCTTTGGCCATCTCGGTCGAGCTTGACCTTTGGGCGTTATTTGGGTCTTTGGCCCTTTCGGCCGAGTAGAGCAATTGGATCCATCTTCGGTCGAGCTTGGTTATTGGCTTTGATTTCCTTTGCTCATTTTGACCTTTACCTATGGTGCCTCATGGTTGTTTTCCCACCACAGCTATGTAAAATAATTTTCAACAATAATAAATCTAAATATTTAAGTTTGAAATATCATCTTGATATCAAATTGAAAAGTTATAATTATTTTTTAAATTTATAATATAAAACACTAATTTTTTAATTAATATTTTAATTTTTTTTTTCTAAGGAGCATTTGCAGCTGGAATTTAGCAATATAATATTTATTGAAGAGAGAAATTTTTTCTTAAGATTTTATCTATTGTGTAACAGAGCGGCCTGAAAGAGATTCAATCAATACAAACATATCTACGTGGAAATGAGTGAAATTTTATTTGGTTAGAATTTATATTTTAATATTAATGCAAACATATTTGTAATATTAATGCATTAACTTTTCTATCCAACCAATTTTTGTCATGTAAGATAGACAGGAAAAATAAACATAAAGCTCTCTATCATTACTCTTTGAAATAAAATTATATAAATAAGAACACATATTAAAATATTTTTTAAAAAATTATAATTACATTTCAAATAATAACATTTGTTTAATATTAATTTGTTAATAAGAGAAATTTCTCAAAGAAAAAAAAATCTCAAATTCAATATGTACACATAATTAATTAATTATTTTATAAAAAAAATTATTGATAACTTAGTTATTTAATGTTTAAATATTTTAACAAACACATTTCATAATAAAAATAGAAATCATAAAAAAAAAATTGAATTACGAACAAAAAAAAGAAATAAATTACGTTTAATAAAATATAGTCCATTAAAATATAGTGAATTACCATTAATAATAGGTATTAATATGTTGTCATTAATTGTGATGCATGAACTTAAAATTGTATTTTTATTTTATTTAATAAGGGTAGAGTTGTAAAATAATATTACATTTAATGTGGAAAAAGTAATTGATCCAGATCAATTTGATCTGAGGAGGGATTTTGTTTTTTAAATATACTTCACTTTTTTTTTTTCTGTAAAATTTAATTTTTTCCTGAAAAAGAGGAGTGTAGATTATTAAATATTTACTTTGTTTTATGCGTATGTGTAAGAAATATCAAAATAACATTGCAGAAGCAACGGAAACAATCACAAATATTGAGAGTAGTAAAACAATAACACAGACACCAATTTACGTGGAAAACCCAATTGGGAAAAACCACGGACAGCTAGAGAAACTCCACTATGTTAAAAGTGTACAAAAGCGATTGTTTAGAACAGTAACTTCCCAAGCAAAAACTTGTGAAGAAAAAAATTTGTCAAATGTTTTAAACTCTTAGAGATAAAAATAAACTGTCAATAGGAAGCATGTGTAAACCATATACTGCAGAATTTTTGAACACAACTTAACAAGCTCCACCTTCGGACAAATTCTGAGAGAAGCAACAAAAAACTTTGCCAAATAATAGAACCACCTCATAGCTGTCAAATGAGCCCCAAAGGGCAATTAACAATGATGAACACCAGCCAAGTCCAAACAATGTTGGAACTTGACAACTGAAAGAGACTTTGTTAATATGTCTGCTGAATTCTCTGCGGTATGAACTTTCTTCATAACAATTTCTCCCTTAGCCAAAACATCTCGAATAAAAGATACTTTACACTGATATGTTTGGTTTTAGAATGATAATCATCATTTTTCGTAAGGAAAATAGCACTTTGACTATCTGAATAAATGTAAGGTGAACATCGTGAGATACCCAGCTCATTAGTGAGACCTTGAAGCCACAAAGCCTCCTTGACACCTCGGTAGCTGCAATATACTCTGCTTCGGTTGATGACAGAGCAACAACATATTGCAAAGATTCTTTCCATGAGATTGCAGCACCACATAAAGAAAAGATGTATCCAGAGATCTGTCACGTGCGATACAATATTCATTCTCTGTTGATGGCCCACCAGAGTTGGAAGTAGATTGAACATCTGAAACTCTTGAGATAGATTGAACCGTTTGATTATGTTTTAGAGATTTTGAATTTAATTCAAACTCTACCTTCTCAATGGAACTATCACGATCACCTTCACAAATAGGTTAACCACTGGAAGACTCTATTTCAGATGACAATATAGCAGTTTCATTAAATGTTACGTCTCTGCTCATAATAATTTTCTTCAATTCAGGGCACCATAATCTATACCCCTTAGATTCAGAACCATAACCAAGAAACATACATTTAATAGCCCGAGGAGCCAACTTTCCATCATTAACATGTGCATAAACAGAACAACCAAACACTCGGAGATGAGAATAACCAATTTGAGAACATGACCAGACCTCTTCTAGGATTTTAAAATTAATTGCTGAGTGAGGAATCTATTAATCAAATAACATGCAGTTGAGATAGCTTCTGCCCAAAAACCATATTTCTCCCAAAGACTAGCATTTGAAAGCATGCAACGAGCTCTCTCAAGTATTGTTCTATTAATTCATTCGACCACTCCATTTTGTTGAGGCTTTCGGACAAGTGTTTTATGCCTCGCAATTCCATGAATAGAACAAAACTCATTAAAGTCAGATTCGCAGAACTCAAGACCATTATCAGTTCTAAACTTCTTGATTTTTCTTTCTGTTTGATTCTGCACGAGCGCTTTATATTTCTTAAAAATTGGAAATGCTTCATTTTTGTGTCTCAAAAAATATACCCAAACTTTTCGAGAGAAGTCGTCAATGAAAGTAATGAAATAACGTTTTCCTCCAAGAGAAGAGACTTTGGCAAGACCCCACAGATCTGAATGTACGTAATCCAAAATTCCTTGAGTACTATGTTTAGCAGTAGAGAAACTTACTTATTTTTGCTTGCCAAAAATACAGTGATCGCAAAAAATCAAGCTTTCCCATACTACTTCCAAGAAGACCTCTATTACTTAACAGATTCATTCCTTTTTGACTCATGTGACCAAGTCGCATATGCCAGAGACGTGTTTGATCTTCATATTAGAGAGATGAAATTACTGACGAAGAAAAACCAATAATGGTAGAACCTTGCAGAAAATACAGACTACCATGCCTAAAACCCTTCATAAGTACAAGAGAGCCTTTTGTGATTTTCATTACTCCATCTTCAACAGTATACTTACAACCATTAGCTTCAAGTTGGCCCAGTGAAATGAGATTTCTTTTCAAACCCGGAATATAACGAACCTGAGATAAGGTTCTAATCACACCATCAGAAGTCTTGATTTGAATTGTGCCAATACCAGCAACCTTACACTGGGACTCATTACCCATAAGAACAACTCCTTCATGAAGTGGCTCAAAACATTTAAACCAATTCTTGTGAGGACACATGTGATAAGTACTTCCGGAATCAAGAATCCATTCATCAACATTTTCATTATCATTTGAACAAAACAATAGTACATCGACTTCATCCTCAGAGTCAACAATACTAGACTGGGTTGTTGTAGATTTTTGCTTATTGTTGTCCTCTCTTTCTTTCTTATTTTTTAATTTCCAACACTCAGAGATTTCATGTCCAGGTTTTTTATTGTATCTGCAAAATTTATTATTTTTCTGCACTCTTGACTTAGAGTGAGATTTTTTCTTGCCCCCATTATCTTTCTCCATTGATCTCCCTCGGACAAATAAAGCCTCAAATTTTCCTTCAACATGCATTTCAAGATCAAACTTCTCCTTAGAAAGAAGATTAGCAATCACATCTTCCAATAATAATGTATTAGTGTTGCTATAAAATAAAATTTCTCTAAAATGCATGAATGAAGACGGCAGTGAAACTACCAATAATATGGCCTTATCTTCTTCTTCAATTTTCACATCCATATTTTCGAGATCAAGTAAAATGGAGTTGAATTCATCAAGATGAGATTGAATTGATGTACCTTCTGCCATGCGGAGGGTGTACAAATGTTCTTTAAGACGAATTTTGTTGGCAAGACTTTTGGTCATGTAAATCTCCTCAAGTTTGAGCCAAAGACCTGATGTAGTAGTCTCCTTAATTATTTGTCTTAACACCTCTGCAGAAAGACATAACTGAATTGCAGACAACGCTTTTTCATCCATCTCTGCAAACTGTTCATCTGTCATTGATTGTGGCTTCTTTGTACTCCCAAGCAAAGCCTTTGACAAACCATGTTGAACTAATACCGCTCTCATCTGGACTTTCCAAATTGCAAAACTAATTTTTCCATTGAACTTCTTAATATCAAATTTAGTAACCGATCCCATCTATAACCTTCGCTCTGATACCATTTGTAAGAAATATCAGAATAACATTGCAGAAGCAACAGAAACAATCACAAATATTGAGAGTAGTAAAATAATAACACAGACACCAATTTACGTGGAAAACCCAATTGGGAAAAACCACGGACAGCTAGAGAAACTCCACTATGTTAAAAGTGTACAAAAGCGATTGTTTAGAACAGTAACTTCCCAAGCAAAAACTTGTGAAGAAAAAAAAATTGTCAAATGTTTTAAACTCTCAGGACGCGTTTGGCAGCCAGAATAGGACTGGGATTGCTTAAAATTAGTCACAATCCTTTGTTTGGCTCCAATTACGGATTGGATTATTAAATCTCCTATTTCCAATTTAGTCCCAAGAACGCTTCACTATACAATCCTAACAAAATAGTGGGATAAAGGGGGAAAGGACTAAATTTTGACGCTGCTCATCTCACTTATCTGATCGACACGCTGCTGCTGCTCATCCATTTCTACAATCGACACGCTGCTGCTCATCTTTCATGTTATCTTATCTATTGATTTGGGAAGATTTCTCCTCCATTTCTGCCATCTCTTTGAGGTAAGTCTTCAAATAATCTTCATCTTCTCCAACTATCTCTGTCTATTTATATATGTTTTTTAGGGTTTCATATGAGAGATTGTCAATTGGGGATCTTTAGGGTTTCATTGGGAGATTGTCAATTGGGGATTTTTAGGGTTAATTTGGTGATTATGATTTGGGGTTTTGAATATAGTTTCTAATACCCCTTTTGATAAGTGTAAGATTGATTTGAAATGATTGAATATAATGTATAGATGAAGATTACAAACCTGTTTCTATACTAATATGCTTGTTATACGTATTTCAATAATTGTACAGATCGAACTAAAATCGAAAGGTTCTTTTCTTCAACTACACAATTCGTCTCTATCTGAACAGGTACTGATTTACTTGACTGGTGAAATGAAATCAGTATTTTTAATTATTTTGTTCATGTCATATTTATGCAGTGAACAATTAGGATTGTGTATTTGTTTTTAAATTGTCTATTATATAACTTATAACAGAATGTTATTAAAATAGTATTTCGTTTTGTTATTTGTGTGGTTGCTGTAGCTATTTTATTAATTGATTTTGGTAAATTGGAAGGATTGAAATTTATTTTGGACAGCTATAATTGTTAGTTAGTTTTAACTTGTACTCAATTAGTTTGAAAAGAAAACTATACCATGTTCATATTTATTACAACACTATATACTTAGATAAATATTTGTCGATTGAATCTTTAAAGTTGATCCATTAGAACATTTATTCTTATTTGTAATACTTATTTGGATTATTTTTTCTTTAAATAGTTATGGATGACATGGACCAAGAAGATTTCATATTTGTCTTAATCGTCTAAATATTACATTTACAAAGATTGTTTCTAATGACGATGGTTGCAATTATGCATTATATATCATAATATCAAAGGCGACTACCAACTAATCGTACATTTGATAGACATGCATCTCGTCTTGATTATATTAATAGTATAATAAGAGACAATGATGTAACATGTATTAATGAATTGAGAATGGATAGGAGGATGTTTGGGGTTTTATGTGAACTAATTCGTAGTACAGGTAGAGTAAAAGTAGATGGTTTGGTTTCTATTGAGGAACAAGTCTGCATGTTTGTACACATACTAGCTCATCATGGAAAAAATAGGACCATTCAAAGTAGATTTGGTCGGTCTGGAGAGACAATTAGTAGGTACTTCAATTCAGTTTTAGGGGCTTTTTTGCAACTGCATGGCAGCTTACTAGTTACACCGGAACCTGTTCCTGAAAATTGCACAGATAATAGATAGAAGTTTTTTAAGGTATGTAATAAATATAATCTTAACTTCTTCTTGTAGTTTTTCTATATGTATATACATATATAGGATGTCTTATGTATTGATTTCTTTATAGAATTGTTTAGGGGCTTTGGATGGGACTTATATTAGAGTGCATGTTCCTGATGTTGATAAGCCACGATTTAGAACAAGGGTGAAATAGCAACAAATGTACTAGGTGCTTGTTCTAGAGATATGATGTTCACATTTGTATTTCCGGGATGGGAAGGATCGGCTTCAGATTCTAGGGTACTTCGAGATGCTTTATCTAGACCAACTGGGTTAAAAATTCCTAATGGTAAGCTTTAATAAAAATAAATAATAGGTTAGAATTAGGGTGTTTGTAATAAAATAATTTATATAATTCTTTGTTTTTTAATTTCTAGGATGTTATTATCTTGTGGATGGTGGATATACGAATGAGGAGGGATTTCTTGCACCATATAGAGGAACGCGATATCATTTGTCTGAATGGAGAGATGGATATGCACCAGTTAACCATCAAGAATACTTTAACATGAAGCATGCATCGGCTCGGAATGTTATTGAATGTTGTTTTGGATTATTAAAAATGCGTTGGGCGATTTTACGAAGTCCATCTTTTTACCCAATAAAGACACAATGTAAGATTATACTTGCTTGTTGTCTTTCACATAATCTTATTCGAAGAGAGATGACAACGAATCCACTTGAGAATGTCCAAGTTCAAGCTAATGATTATCACCTTGAAAACGAATTCATCACTCAGCCTATATCAACTCAGCAGTGGACTACATGGAGAGATAACTTAGCGATACAAATGTTTAATGAATCAAGAAGAAATTGATTTGCTTGATTATTAATTTGTAACCTTTTTTTTTTCATTTTTAATTTAATATATTTGTAATGACTACATATTGTTTACTATTATGATTTTTTTAACATGTTATATTTTTAACATATTGAATGTTTGATTTGTATTATTAACTGTAGAACTAGTAAAATTGCTCGCGTTTTACGCGAGAATATAATTTTATATTTATATTAAAAAAATTATATTAATATTAATCATAAATTGTTTAACTTTTAATATTTAAAAATATATGATTTTACAAAATAATAATTAAAATTGTAATATATTCAATTGTATTAAATTGAATATATAAATTTTTTATAAGTATAAAATTATAATTAAATTTTTATTAATAAAAATATTATAATTTTTTAATTTTAAAATAACTTTATTTGCCAATGTATATAATATTAAAATTTTTAATTAATTCAAAATATGTGTAATACTTGTACACAATTTTTATTTATATATTAATCTAATTTATTTAACTTAGATATAAAGAATAAAAATATATATTTTGAATCAGAATATAAAATTATTCGGATAAGGAAAGTAATTTTATAAAAAAAATTAAAAAGTAAATTAAATTAAATATTACTTTTGATTTAAGTTTCCTAACCATTAAAGGTTTTGTGTTATAAATAAAATTAGACCTCAATTATATTATACAAAAATACGAATATATTAATTTGAATTTATTTATTAGTAGATATGGTAATAAGCTTTTCATGGATGAGAATTTTAAAAATATTAAATGATTGAATTAACTATTTAGAAATATTATATAAATCAATAAATTATAATTATATGTGATATCTAAGAAGATATATTTTCATGACATGATTTATTTTTTTTTTAGTTTTATTTTTTAATAAGGAAATAGGTGAAGAAAGATTACAAATAGAATATATTTTGTAATTTAATTAAATAGACTATTGATATATTTATAGTAAAATTATTAATTAATTAATATGTTGATTAATATTTTCAAATTTCAATTATTTTTTCTTTTTGAAAATAATTTATGATATATTGATTCAATTTATTTTATATTTTCAAATTATTTATTTTCTTTATTTAATCTATCATCATTTAAATTTTATTTTTTAAATTATTTATTAATTTTATTTACTCAAACATAATTAGGGCATTATTTCAATTAAAAAGTAAATTGATTTAATTTTCATTAATGAACTTCTAATGACTTATTAATAAATAATTATCTTTTATTTTTTATTTTCTATTAATTATATGTGAATTTATTTCTATATATATATATATATATATATATATATATATATATATATATATATATATAGCCTTCTTCGATTGATAAAGTACAAACTAACTTTTTCTTTTGATAGAATATTTAGATGTGAATATTTTAATATAATTAATTTTAGTTAATGTCTTTTTAAGATTTTATTATTAATGATTAATTAAATTCTAACTTTTCTGTATTCCAAGATAATTTTATCCAATTTAAATTAGTCTATAAATGTTTCGCTATGTTAGTTTTTCTTCTCCATCTTCTTTTTTTTTCTTTTTAGTATTTTTTTAGTTAAAGAAAAGTTAGAAAAATATTTAATTAGTAAAAAATAATTAAATAGAATTACTTAATTATTTGATAAAACGTGGACCTCTCTCTCTCTCTCTATATATATATATAAGAAAAAAATGTAAATTTTACTTTGATGAACATTAGTTAATATATATATATATAGTCAAAACTAACCAAAGTAAAATAAAATAAATAAATAAAACAAAACAAAAATATATTAATTTTTAGAATTTCAAATAAATAGATACATGATCATCAATTGGTAAAAAGAACAAAATATAGAATTATGAATAAATAATATTATTATTAAATGTTAAAAAAAGAATAATAGAGAATAAGAGATTACCTTTAATCCTTGGAAGGTATTCTAAAATACATGTGTCAATATCAAGATATATTATATATATCAAAGAATTATAAACAAACCCTAAAAAAAAAAAAAATAACTACTAACAAACCATACCGAATAAAAGTAAAATAAAAAAAAAGATTGAGAGTGATTACCTTAATTTGAGAGAATTGTTTTCCATAGCATGGAGAATGAAATGAAAAACTAAATTGTAAAGAGCTCTTTATATATATATATATATGTAATTCATAACGTAACATGTCTCGATATATGAAAAGAACCATTTAATATGTTTAATGTTACTTTAATGTATTTAGAAAGAAAATAAAAAGTCATACTATGTGATAAAAAATTTATTTATTGAAACAAATGATCACTTAAAGGAAGATGAAGGGAAGAGAAGTGAGAATAAATTGAAAGAGAATAAATGTCTCACGAGTAAATATCTCACTAACATTAATGAGGAGAGAGTAAGAGAATAAAATATTAAAAAGACACGTGTAAAGTTTTAATTCGCAATATATGAACGAATTTCAAAACCTCCCAAAATGAGTGTTTTTCTACCTAATGGAGAACTTTCAGTGCGCCACATCAGCTTTGTGGGACCCGCTGAAATTCTCCTTTATTATATATAGATTGGTATTTCATTGCTTTTAATAAATTATGGTGTTGTGTTACATTTTAAATGTTTAATGTTTTAAAGTTGTGCAGAGATGGATTCTGCAGGTGGTAGCAATATGAATGAGGTAGAAAAAAAAGGAATTATGCGTGTGTGGACAAAGCAAGAAGAAGAGGCTTTATTGTCCATTCTTGATGATATTGTAGCTGCAGGTGGTCGTGGAGATGCAGGTTCTTTCAAGTCTGGGGCATTAAAGACCATGGAAGCACGTTTAGCTGAAACTATACCGAATTGTGGTCTAAGATCTACTCCTCATATTGAATCTAAGCTCAAAATTTGGAAAAAAACAATATGGACTGATATTTGATATGATTAGTATGAGTGGTTTTGGATGGAACGATGTTAGAAAATGTGTAGAAGTTGATAGTAATGAAGCATGGCATACTTATGTTCAGGTAAAGTTTGTTTAAATTAACTTTTACATTAACCAAGTAAAATGTAATATTAATTTTACTGTTATTTATCTTGTAGACTAATAGACATGCTGAAGGTTGGAGAGACAAACCATTTTCTATTTGAAAGACTATCAAGCATTTTCGGGAAGGATAGAGCTACAGATAAAACTGCATTTACTCCTGTAAATCTTGTTGAAGATAATGATATGGATATTGGTGAAAGTAATGTGAATGAAGATGATGTTGCTACATCGGTTAATGAAACCGATAACAATTCACCAATAAGTCAAGTACCATCTCAGTCGACTTCTAGGAAGAGGTCACGTTTAGGAGAGCCTGTAGTTCGTGTCATGGAACATTTCACAACTGTGATGAAGAATGCTATTGACTCAACAAATCATACCATGCGTGAATTGTGTCAAGTGATATCAAAATCAAAAGAGGATGGAAATCGATCAATGGTGGAAAGTTTGAAGAAATTGCAACTTCCTCTTTCTGATAGGATGCGGGTAACACAAAAACTCATGAAAAAGTCAGAACTTGCAGAGAATTTTAAAGCGGAGACCGATGAGGAAGCTCAACTTCAATTTGTTGCAGCAATTCTCAGTGGAGAATTTGATGATTGAAGATTTTCTTAATTGGTAATATGCTATTATTGAATTAATTTTTGAAAAGTACTTACCTAAAGTATTTTATCTCGCTATAATATTCGCTAACTATGCGTTTTGGGGAGCAACTGAAAGTCTGAAGATAATGATATGAATATTCTAGACTAGCATGCAATTCTTGTAATTGAAGTTAGTATATACATACAGCAAGTTAATATGTGCATGATTTTTTGTAAGTATGTACACACTATGATGACAGGTTATAATTTAAGTTGAATGTTAATTTATCTACTTCAGGTTATTCAGTGAATACTTTTTCGGGTTTTTCTTTTAATTGTTGCATGAATGTAATATTCAGGTTATTCAAGTTATTCTCTTGTTCATCGGTTCTGGGATGCAACTTTATTTGTCATGATTCCGGGTTTATTGATTTGCTGAGCTTCTTATTTATTTGTGTAGTGGTTGGCTTCAAATTAGGATTTTTAATTTTTAGATCTCCTGTCTCTATTTTGCATTGTGAATTCGATTTCGTTTATTGTAGTTCTGAATGTGTTCTTCGATTTTAACTCTTTATTCGACTTGATCTACTATGATTTGAGATTTCATATTGTTTGAGTTTGATTGGATTGTGTGTTGACTTGAGATTTAGTTTGATGAAGGTTTAGTTACTTTGACTTGAGTGGAGATTTTGATCTACTTTGTTGCTGAGCGAGTTTTATTAAGAGTTTTAGGAAACAAATTTTTGATTTTTTTAAAAAAAAAATTAACTGTTTTTTTTAGTGTTGTTGACTGTATGAGTGAAACTAAGTTTTGGTTACCTGAGGCAGTTGGTTTATGTTGGTTTAAGAGGAGTTTGAATCCGATCTGTTTGATATTTGGTGATGTTGAACCAGGAACTGTGATTTTGACACGAATGAGTGTAGAAAAGAATAAAATGTTCTACTGTGTTCTTTATTATTGTTTAATGAGTTTTGCTTTGTAATATCCTTTGAGTGTTGCTTGCGAGAAAAGTGAAGGTTGTTGCTTAAGACTATGATTTAATTACTTATTCCTATACAACAATGATTTCTAGTTATTACTATTGTTGGTCCGTTTCCATTATGTGGAAGAAAGATGATCTTTCTATCTCTGTAGTTTTGAGATTCTTTTGATCCTTTATGATTTATACTCTTGTTGAATGATCTTCCTATTTTCAGTATTTGGTATTTTGATTCTTAGTTTTTAAGCTCCCCATTTCAGATTCATGTTTTCTTATATGATGCAGAAGAGTTTAAAACTGTGAATAAAGTCACATTCTCATAAATTCTTAGTCTGCTGGGAAAGGAGAACTGTGCTGCCTTGTGTAGTAGATTTCTCAAACGATTCTTATTTGTTTTATTTTATTTGATCAAACGATTCTTATTTGTTTTGTTTTTATTTGATCACAGTGTTCAACTTCATTTGAAATTAAAGTTGTTGTTAAATGACATTGGTAAGACTTTTGTTATCATTTCTCATCCACTCTTATGCACGAATTCAAAGTAAGTGTTAAGAAATGAAAAATATCCCCAAACGATGTATGTAAAAAAAAATTAAAAAAAAAAACATTTGGCTTAATTGAAAAGACCTCAACAAAGAAGAATATTGAATTTTTAATCCCATCCCAAAAATATACCAAACACTAGACAACATTATATTTAGTACTATCCTATACGGTTCCAAACACAAGACAAGTTTATAAGTAATCCTGTCCTATCCAATCCAGTTTTTTAAAAATAGTCCAATCCTTTCCAATCCAATCCTGCGAACCAAACGCATCCTCAAAGATAAAAATAAACTGTCAATAAGAAGCACATGTGAACCATATACTGCAGAATTTTGGAACACAACTTAATAGTATAATCACAAGAAAACTCTCACCTTTATCTTGATTCATGTGTAGCTAATTAGATATTTATTTTGGATTTAAAATAATATTTGCTACTATTTTTATAAAATTTTAAATTTTATTACAAATATTTATTATAAATAATTATTAGTAAAACAAAAAAGAATTTATGTAGAATAAATAATTATGTGTGAAAATTCTTTTAAATGGACTTTTTAAAGTTTAAAATACAATTATAGGCCTGATTTGAAAAACATACAAAAACAAACTTTTAAAAGTTTGGTTTTCACTCCATATGCCGAATTTTTCAAAATACCTCTGAATTTTTACAATTCATAGATTCTGTGAACTATACTCACAGTTTGTGAATTACGATCACTGTCTGTGAATGACCTGTGGAGTGAAAACTTTAGATTTGCAAACTTTTCAAAATAGACCTATAATTGTATACTAAACTTTTTATGGCTTAAAAACAAAATTTCCCTTATTATATTTACTATATATTTTTACTTTTAAATTTTATACTATAAAAATATCCATAAAGTAATTTATATTTTAAAAATAGATTAAAAAAATTAGTAAATATAGTACATAAAATTATTAGAAGTACAATAAAATTTGTTTTAAAGATAAAATGGTAAAATTATAAAAAGATGACTTATTTTAAGATTGACAAAACAAATTGGTAGACATCTTAATTGGATTCAGACTTTTTTCATTTAGCGCTGAAATTAAATGCTATTAAGTTTTCAGTGAAAAAAGAAAAAAACAAACGGGGCCTTAATCCAATTAAGATCTCCGTCTATTTTTTTTTAAAAATATTTTAATTAACTTAAATAAGTCATTTTTTGTAATTTGACAATTTTATCCCTACAACATTTCTCATTGTATTCTTTTATTAATAATTGTTTTTTAATTTAGTTTTTCTAAATATAAAATACTCACGGATATTTTATAATTTAAAATTTAAAAGTAAAAATATATAATAAAAATGATTTATTCGATATAACTTTTTTATTTTACTAATAATTATTTATGATATATTACTAATCTATTAAAATATTATTATTGATTTTTTTAATTTAATAATAAACTTAAAATAAGTGATTATGTTGTTAATTTATAATTTTTGTCGATTTTATCAATTTTTAAAAAAAATTAATTATCAAATATAAAATATTATTTTATTAATTAAAATAAATAATTAATGATATTCTTATATATATAAATATATATATATATGTATGTATAAATAATATGAACATTTAATGTTGATAAAAGTTCACAATCATGCATTTATTATTTGAATTAAAATTTATAGTCAAATATACATATAAAAATTGTAATAATCGAAGTAATATTTAATTATCATCAAATTTATTATTTTTATTGAAATTCAAAATTCAGAATATTTATTACTTCCTCCGCTTTTTTTTATGTGCTACACTTGAATAGTATTTACTATTCATTCATCAATTTTGTTTTTTATATTGTTACTTACGTATAAAGAAAAATATATTTAAGTGGGATCTTGTTTTATTCGTTTTAATGTCTACTTTTTAAATATAAAATTTTTATAATTTTTAGTTGCATATAATTAAAGATATTTACCGTTAAAATTAGGTCTCGAATAATGTGCAAACAGAAAGTGTAGCACATAAAAAAAAGCAGAGGAAGTATTTGCTTTTTGAAATAGACAATTTAAAATTATTGTTTTATTGAAAATTGCAATCATAAACATACGTATGAAATATCTAAAGAAATACACGGTTATCGAGAACATTGATGTAAAAACACACTATACAATATAACAAAAAAAATCTTAATAATTTATATATAAATCATTTAATTTCAGATATTTTTTCGAAAAAAAACAAATGACTTAAATCACTGAATTTAAATGTTCAGAGCCAATCAGATTTAAGTCAAAAGAAATAAAAAAAGGTCCAAAGCTAGACTGGTGAAGGTTGTGGTGGTAGCCATCAACAGTAAAGTAAGTTCAGTAATATGAACAATTCAAATACCAACCTGGAGTGGTGAAGGTGGTGGAGGCAAATTGAGATCTATATCTAAAGCTGGTTCTATAGCATCTTCTAATCCTATATCTGCTTCCATAGAACCAAGTTCTGTATTAAAAAAACAGAAGTTATAAATTTTTTAATACATAATAATCCATCAACTATCAACAACAATCCACAACAATAATGAATTGTAAAGGATTAAATTCTAAATATTTTATAAATGAAAATCCAACAAATATACTCAACATTTAATAATTCATTGAGAACATATAATTCTTTTCATTGCTCAAAGAGCTCAAACCACCGTAAAATACTTAAAAGAACATTGAACTAAGCCCCTAAATATACTATCTAAATCAAACTACTACTTTTTTGGTAAGCTCCTAATCCATATTAATCGCTCCTCATCACTAGGTATGCTCATCCATAAATCTCGATATTCTTTCCGCTTACAAAGAGCATTGGTTGTAATAAAGTACAATGGATCGTGAAATGACATGAGATTCCTCAAAATTTTCATACATTCCTCCACTAATGGTCCTCTGTCTTTTTCCAATACATCAACTATTTTACGAATTTCTTCACTAGTTTCTTTCGACTTCCTCTTCTTTCTCTTCTTACCTCTCTCTTGAACCTCCAACTTATCTTGTTGATTATGCTGACCATCATCATTAGTTTCATTCATTGATCTAAGAAAACTCATCGATTGCGAGAGAAAAGAAGACGAAGTAGAGCCAATTTCAGGCATATCTCTCATACCAGAATTTAAGGTCTCGACTCCTGTAGCTAATACTCCATCAAATAGTTGTTTTAATTCTTCATAGTAAGCTAAAGACTTATAGCGAAATTGTTTAGCTTCAAGATAAGTTTGTAAATAAAATATGACACTAATCAGCTAAATATAAAACTATAGACATAAAACTAAACATAAGATATATTAGAATTAAAGTGTATTGCCTTCAAGTAGTCTTCCCATCTTTCTTCAGGTCAGTCAATGGTATGAGTTGATGCATTGTAACCATGGCCACTAGTAGTTATCAATTTGGTCCAAATTTGATATTGTTTTTTCATATAATCCCATTCATTTTTTAGCTGCTTTTGATTTAAGTGTTTTCCAATTGTATTTTCTAGTCCCTCGGCAATACAAACCCAAGCAATAGGTTTTAATGTAGCTCTAGATCTATACCATTGTTTACTTCATTAAGACAAAACTCGATGAAACATTTCCTAGGAAGACCATCACTCATATTTGCTCTAACATTTCTAGTATCAGCCATATATGATTCCTAAAGTAAATGAAAAACAAAATTATGTAATAATTTTAATAAACCAAACAAAACCTACTCATAACTATAACTAATTCATCCACATGGCAATTTATAGATCTCATTCTGCAGGCAGAAACAAAGATCTCAGACATCAACCTGAAAGTGAAGAAAACCTTGATAGCATAGACAAATAGACACATCTTAACCACACAAGAATAAAGTTACACGCAGAGAAAGTACCAATAAATAACTAATTCATTCTAAATGGCAATTTTAGACTAGAAGATAACAAACCACTTGAAACCACAATCCATCCTACTTTAATCCATCCTATTCTCTCATTCCCCTTCAAATTCATTTCCAAAACTCTGTTCATCACTTTCAAGCAAACCCCACTTCACAGAATCTCACTAAATGCTCTCTATCAACTCTTTCGAACCCACCTGCATCTCATCTCAAACGTTTCACAAACTATTCCTGTTGAGGTTCACATTAACCAAGAGACGGACATACTCTACTAAAATTTACTCAATCGATGGTTCTAGACACGTAATATCGATCAACACAATATCAAAATTCCAATCACAAAATAAAAAAAACTGGCCACAGACTCCATCATCAAAATAGAAACTAGCCGAGATATGAAAATAATCAAACATCTGGAAACAACAAATGATAAAATCAAATAAAAGAAAGAGACTTACAGGTTTGAAAAAAGAGTACTTAGTGAGAGGAGATGTCTTGCCAGGTTAAACTAAAATTTACATAAACCTAACTGATTTTATATTTAGCATATTTATAATAAAGTTTTGTTATATTATGTTTCTATTATCTGTTCTGTTATTTCATTATTATTATTTGACTGTTTTTTACTATAATTGTTATTTGATTGATAAACATGAAGTTTTATAAATTTTTTTCAAGTGCTGGTATATAGTCATGTAGGAGGCAGTATTGACTATTTATTTAACTTAATAGGAAGAGAGATGTGAAATTGATTGCCATTTGCGAAAAAAGAGAGGCACTAATCGCGAGTAGAGACTTCTGTTATGATCTGCGTATCCTTATTATTAGTAGAAAGCACAGATTTTCATTATGTTTTTGTCATATTACGGACATGTCTTTCGGATTGGTCTCTTTTAGAATTTTTATTATTTTTTTCTTTTAATTATATTTGTCCAAATTTTTATTTTTCTGATAATTTTTGTTTGTGTATCTTTTAATTATATCTGTAGAAAGGACAAATTTTTGTTTTTCTGATTGGCCTCTTATGTGATGCTATTTATATCTTCAAAACCCTCAACTCACATAATGCTCTATACTCTACACTTATAATGGCCTTTATATAGAGTTTTTGCTCACTTTTACCAAAATGTTGAATTGTGGTGTGTACTCAAAGCATAATGTGTTCCCTTTCGTGTTAAACTGTGTACTTTGTTGCTAAACTTGAAATTTGGTGAGTCTGCTCAGCTTTAAACTGTGTACTTTGTTGTTTTTGTGCTTGATTTGTATACCAATAATGCCCTGATGAATACGTGTGTTAAGTTTCAAAGCTGTGTTTATCAGGCGTTGGATGAAATGTCTGAGAGAAATGAGAGTATTTGATTAGAGATGACTGCTAATGAGTCTAATTACATTATGGATTTGGACTCGATGGGGTTACATAATTGTTTAGTGAATTGGAATAGCAATGGATAGTGTCAAGAAGATGTCTTTTTGGCTAAAAAATGGATATAAGAAAAGACGATTTGATTTTCTTGGCTAAAAAGCAGATTAATAATGATGGTTGCCATGCAGACCAATTAATGCTTGTTAGTAAGTAAATATTTATACAAGGCCTATCCTGACATATCCGTATCATTTCATTAGTGGTTATTATTAATTATTGTAATAGATATAGTATAGTATATAGTTGTTATTGTCTCTTGTTTTTTGTTTTTGGAATTTTGAATTTTGTTCTTCGTCCTGTATAATCATCATATATGTAATGTAACTAATAGGGATGTATCTCAAATTTATTCAATGATTTATATAGCATCTATTTTATTATTATTATTATTATTAAATAAGTGAATTATGATTTTGTCCCATTTCCACAGAATTTGAGTACTCAGAGACCATGAATAGATGGTGAAATCTAAGCTAAGCTAAGAAATATAGGGTTACCATTACTAAGATTATAGATATAGATGAGGTCTGTGGAAGTGAAAGATATGGCTAAAAGGAGAAGTGAGTCAATGTTTTGAAATGAACAATAATAATAATAAGCAGAGAAAGCTGACGGACATTTAATGAAGTACTTGGATAAAGCTTCACCAAAATAATGAATAATAGACCATTTTAATGTGGGATTGTTTTTAATGTGGTACAACCGTTTGCTTATTATGATTGTTCTTTATTCTGTTTTTTTATTTGTTTTTAGTGAAATTATTTAAACTGACTTCCAGTAGTTAAAAAGTAGTATTTCATTTTTATTTTGTTTGGCTATTATAGGGTCTTGTACAAGCTGTAGTTGAATTATTATCAGAAGTTGAACATAGGATGTGTGCAAGACACATTTGGTTCAATTGACACAATAAATGGCGAGGTGAAGAATAGAAAAGGCAGTTCTAGAAATGCGCAAAGTCTTCATTTGAAGCTCAACTAAAAGAAGAACTTCAAAATTTAGCGAAATTGGGAGAAGGAATTGTTGAAGATCTGTTGTGATATAACAAAGAAACATGGTGCAAAACGTTCTTTAGGTTTGACTCTAGATGTGACTCGATTGAAAACAACATGAATGAGTATTTCAACTCTTGGATAATTGGACCAAGGCATAAAGCTGTAATTACAATATTCGAAGAAATTAGGCACAAGATTGTGGCTAGGCAGGCAGACATGATTGCATTTGCCAATAAATGGACATGTGACATTTCCCCTATGGCAATGAAGGTGTTAGAGGATAACATGAAAGCTTCTCAGAAGTGCAGGCTCATTTGGAATGGTTAAGCTGGTTTTGAAATTTGGGAGGGCAAGTACAAGCATGTTGTAGACTTAAAGTCTAAAACATGCTCTTGCAGGTTATGGATGCTAAAGGGAATTCCATGCCCTAATGCTGTGTGTGCGATGTTTGATAGAAATCTAAATACAGAAGATTTTGTTGAAGATTGGTATAGGAAGAAAAAATTCTTGAAGACATACAGCTACTTCATACAGCCTATACCTAATATTAAGATGTGGCCAGAGAGCATTTCTTACCCCATTGTTCTACCAGAAACGAGACCTATGCCTAGCAGACCACGGCGTAATAGAAGAAAGGATAAAAATGAGCCAAAGAAGGTCAAGTATGGAAAATTGCAAAAAAGATGGAGTCAAGATGCACTGTAGAAAATGTGGAGAGAAGTACACAATGCAAGAGCCTGCCCTATTGAGGTATTTCATTATAGCTGCTATAGAATTGCTTTAACTTATATTATACATAAAGGTTTATGAATTACAATTACATACTTTGTGGTATTTAGTTTTCACTTTGGTGATCTTAGAACACGTGCATTTGTTACCTGCATATCTAATATTAGTAGTTATTATTTATTTTGGAATGCTCTTTTTGTATCATTTCTATATTTGATAAAAAAAAGGATGTGATTCATGTGACAAAATTTTGAAATATTATGTTATCTAAAATTGTATGTAGGGCTCCTCATCAAATGATGCCTCCAGAGTCTCTACAATGGGAGGACCTTCAATAACACCCTTGAACCAGTGCCAATCAAGTACTCAACAAACTATATTAACCACAGAAGTGCCTTCTTTTGTATGTACTGATGCCTCTAGGTTGAATAAGGAAGCTAATAATGGAACTTTAAGTAAATTAAACCGAAAAAGGGCTGTAAATTCAGCAAGCCAACAAGCTCAGTGATGGCGGAATTATTGACTGAGGAAATTTTTGTTGTGTTGAGTATATGAAAACTCAACTAATATTTAGAATTCACCGTAATCAATCAAAATTCCTATCAACGTCTAATGTAGTATTTTAGATATCGTCTCCACAGGGATTGTAAGCTAAGAAGCATGATTGAGACTAAGATTTAAACTGAATTGCTAAAAGAATCTATATACAAAATGAATCATAGAATCATAGAGTTGATGTGAAGTAAAAGTTATTCATGACATTCATTCAATTAAAACTCAAGTCAGCACTCTATTATGCAATTGATCTTAACAATGAATAAACTGATTTGCTAAATCTGTTATCAATTAACTTCTCATGCAAGTTTCATCTTAAATCACAGATTTACCTTCTAGATCATCATCAGTGATCTGTTAAAAGATCTCTCAATTCAATTTAACAGATCTCAATTATATAGTTGCATATATCTCTATACTACAACCTATACAATTGATAAGCACAATCTGTAGAAAAACAGATCTCTAGTCTATCTCTAGCACTACGATCCTCTGTTCTCAGATCTGAAACCTAATCGCAATCTCTAGTCTAAATCAAATCTCAGATTAACAATATTACATAACTCTCATTCTTGTAATTCAATTAGCTCATGAAATCCAGTAGATCTGGCTGTAATTGAACAAGAAACATTGCAATTGAAATGATAATCAACATCAAGATTCAACAAATCAACAGAGCTTTTAGCTAGCACATCTACTTTAGAATATCCAATCAAGTACAGAAATCATCATCGACATGCTCAAGATCTAAATCTTACCGAGGAAGATTGAAGCTAGACTCTGTCACGGTTGTTGCTTCACAAACTTCAAGCTAATCTCTATGATCAATAGAAACAGAGTACAAAACTTCTTCAAGAAACTTCTATGAAGATGTTGAATAAAGCGTATAGAAGAATCTAGAATTTCTCTTCAAGTATAACAGAATGTCAAGAGTACAAATCAATCGTCTAAACTTTTTTTCTCTAAAAAACTTCACCCTCATTACTCCATCTAAGCTCCTATTTATAAAGTTTGGCTCAGTGGCAATTCTGAAATAAAATCGACAAAGAAACACAAATTGGCAAAGTAACATTTTTCTCCATTTATGTCGCATGTTCTTTCGCCTGAACCAAACGACTTCTTCAAGTCTCGCTTGTCTCGATCGCCAAGCTAACAATCTTTCAAGGCAAAATGTTCTTAATGTTGCCACAGTACATCGCCTGATGCTCAGGCGAGTTGACAATTTTCGCCAAAAACTCTTCCAGTTAAGAACTTCTAGGCGATGTCTCATCAAATGTCACCTGTTATAATCCTTAGATTTGGCGACATTTCTTCTTTAGCGCCTCAACTATCGCCTTAAGTCAGGCGAAGTTCAATCTTTATCGCCTAAGATTCTGCCAAGATGACGATATATGAAGGCGAGGAATTTCTTATTCGCCTTCCATATTTAACTCTTCGAGGCGAAATCTTCTTTATATCGTCTGCTGCATCGCCCTCTACTCCAAATCATGGAGAGGTCTTCAAGCGAATTCTTTTCTTTAGCAAAATCATTTCGCCAGTTTGCTGACTTTGGATGAAATTCTGATTTGGTCCTTCTTTCTTCTGAATTTGCATGTTTTAGCCTCTTTTCCACAGCTTTTCATCCAAGTCCCTATCTCAACAATAATAGCCTAGAATTAATAGAAATGTATTCAATATCTCATCATTTAAACTCAATTTCATTACTTTCAAGCTCATAAAATATGCTAAAACATAGGTAAATTCTAGACTTATCAACTACCCCCAACTTAGCCTTTTACTTGTCCTCAAGCAAACTGACTAAAAATCTATTGAGACGGCAATCAGTGCAAACTTATATCATAATTCAAAGCAATCCATCTAATATGTTTTGAAAAATCTCCAAACAGTGACCAGCTCTTCTTTCAAAATTTCAAATCAACTAATTCAAGACTGGTCATTTTCTTCATGTTGCAAAGTATCTGAGAAGATCCAAGTATTTGAGTTTTGAAACTACTTTCTCACTATAGTCTCTCATAAGTGTTTGATTTCTCAGAATCCTAAAGGTTACTCACTCAATACACTAGTCACTTTAAGAATCAGAATTACGTACCAAGGCAAATGTGATTCTAGTGTTTCACAAGCACGTATGAAGAAAATTTTAAGAACCTCACGAACATTGAACTTCACTCATACACTGTATAACACTTAGAAGTTCCTAAGTTCAGTACTGCCTTTTTGTCAGCCTTAGAATCTCTGATTTGTATATATAGGGAAAATGTGGTCAAGTTAGCTTATGAAAGAAAGGAATTTCTTCAAGGAATCAAAGTTTGGACATACCACTAAACTCAAATAGTGACCAGCTCTTCTTTCAAAATTTCAAATCAACTAATTCAAGACTGGTCATTTTCTTCATGTTGCAAAGTATCTGAGAAGATCCAAGTATTTGAGTTTTGAAACTACTTTCTCACTATAGTCTCTCATAAGTGTTTGATTTCTCAGAATCCTAAAGGTTACTCACTCAATACACTAGTCACTTTAAGAATCAGAATTACGTACCAAGGCAAATGTGATTCTAGTGTTTCACAAGCACGTATGAAGAAAATTTTAAGAACCTCACGAACATTGAACTTCACTCATACACTGTATAACACTTAGAAGTTCCTAAGTTCAGTACTGCCTTTTTGTCAGCCTTAGAATCTCTGATTTGTATATATAGGGAAAATGGGGTCAAGTTAGCTTATGAAAGAAAGGAATTTCTTCAAGGAATCAAAGTTTGGACATACCACTAAATTCCTCTCAATCCCTCTATTCTTCAATCTTTAGTGTTTCCCCACTCCATGATGCTTTATTCACATGCTACTTTATTTATAAACACTGTCCATTTTTGCTTATTTGTGTCTGTTCTTTTCTTTTCATTCATTCATTCATTTGTATTTTTTTAAGGCGTATATTCTGCTTTTAGCAGCTTTAGAAACACTTTTAAGATAATCCTCACTTCCCATCTTTCCAATCCCAAATTTAATGATAAGTCCAAAGGATAGGATTGAGATTATATCTCTATCTTTATGGTTTGGACTGGATTAGGGACCAAATAAAAAATTTTAAATAGGAATGGAAACAAAATGGTTTACCTCACAAGATATCAAGGTCTGGTTATATCAAGTCGGCAAAGGCTATTTAGTAGTTTCACTCACTCTTTCAAATCAGATCATTTTCCTTGACAGATTAAAGACAGACTTTACCCGACCAATGCCCTGTACACTTGAGGAATGTATGAGAAATTTAAAGCAAACCTATGAAGGTTCTGATTTCTATAGAAGAAAAATTGTCAGATGAATGTGTTTAATAAGGAAGAGAATAAAAATACCCCTCTTATGAAGAAAACGGCACAAAATAAAGCTCAAAACCTCACATACCACCCAAGGTTTTCTCCACTCTTTCCTTATCAAAACTCTTCAACTTATTCACAATTCAAAACTAACCAGAATCTTCCTCAGTGTTCAAAGAAATTTTTCAAAAATTGCTCATCCAAACTGCTTGTTTTGAAAACTTATTTAACTGTTTGAAAACTCATTTTATGAAAAACTAAATCACTTTGAATTATGACAAATGTAAGCTCAATCATGCACTCTGACCTAATATCCTAAGAAAATACTAAAATAAAATCTACAAATAAAATCAAACTATAAAATTAAACACAAAGAACAGCAACGTGATTGCTACCCCACCCCAACTTAAAAGAAAGCAGTGTCCTCAATGCTTAGGAGAATAGAAATGAATAGAATGAGAGAAGGGAATGTATAAAACAATGAACTAGAGAGTTAGGCAAAATACCTGAATGTCGCCATTATTAAAGGATAAGTCGCCCTAATTAAGGTCAAGAAGAAAATTGGTTAGGCGAAATAAGACTAGGCGAGAAAGAAAATGATCGCTAACCTTAGACGAAATACCCAGGCAAAATATAAGAACTGCCATCTTAGAGTGACATAGAAGAATAATGTCATGGAGAAATACAGATCCTGCAGGCGAAATATTAGACAAGATAGAAATGTCGCCAAAAAGGAATCCAAGAAGTAGGCGAAATAAAAGATATATCGCCCCAATCATTCGCCTATACCGTATGAAAGAACTTACCAACCAGGCGAGAAATAGAGATCTCACCTTAGTCAAGGCGAAAATGCTGGCGATTTGAGTTCCTACCTCGCCTCAACACAATGTTGCATTAAAATCCTTGCAAAATGATCTGTAAGCTTCAAAAGTCAAAGTGAGAATTGATTACACAATCAATGTTTCCTCCTGTAGACACAACTCACCTTGCTTAGGGGAAAAGAACCCCCAACTTAAAATCTGAAAACTCTCTGTAGCAGTTAAAATCAACAATCACATTACTCTTGTATTGACACAAAAACCATTCACATTACTCTTTACTGAAAATTTAAAAAGAATTTAAAGACAGACAACAAAATTCACATTACTCTTTTCTGACAGAAACATACAAAACTGACATAAAGATAAAAGTTGTAAACAAAAGTAAAGTACAAAACTTATCAATTTAAAAATCCTCTAAACTAGTATCAGAACAACCCTTCTTAGACTTTATGATCAACTTCTTTAGTCGTGGATGAGAAGGTGTTGGAGATGAAATTAGATATGCACTAGTACCAGGAGATGGTATCCTCAAATTTAAATGCTCCAAAACAGAAACTCGAACTTCAGCTTCAGCATCAGCAGTAGCTTTGGTGGCCATTGATCTAGTGACTCTCTTGGAAGAGCTTTCTAGATTTTTCTTTTGCTTCTTCTTAATTTGCTTAGGAGCAGACTAATTCCCCTCAACAGCTAGCATGAAATCTTCATCTTCACTAACTTCCTCAGATTCCAAAGCAAGAATTTTCCTTTTTCTTCCCACTGTAGGAGGATTTACTGGAATATAAGATCTGCTGATGAACTCCCTAACCTGCAGGAAAAAAATCAGTTCTATATTTATTTGGAATCACTAGATCAGAACCCTTGTCCCATGGGGATTTGTTAAACTTCCAATCCCAAACAAAAATATAACTAATATCTATTGTAGAATCTTGAAGGTCTATTGATACTGCAGCTGGGGAAACTTCCAAAATAGGGTAATTCTCTTCATCACTGTCATCTCCCACAAAAACAAGAGCAAGAAAATGCGACCATTTCCGGATATTTCTCTCAGCAATCTCTTGGGCATATTCTTCATCTGTGATTAGATTGTCTTCACTACCCAAAGAACCACAAACAGAACTATCATCGGATTCGGCTTCAGAACATTCTCCATTATTGTGAATGACCTTGTTGAAAGAAGTGGATTCAGTATGACAGAAAGGGACTATAGCCATAGAGTCATCAGACTGTTCCATAGTTTGGCTATGAGAGAAAATTCCCAATCTTGACATATTTACCAATCTCTGAACCTCAGGAAGCAAGATATAGAGCCTTGGAATGTATTCGTCAGTGAGCTGTGGTAGACTCTCAGTTGTACAACTTAAAAGCTTGAAATTATCAGGAACCTAACAAGTTGAAACACATAGTACTTGAGTTGTCTGACCTGCATTCATCTCTGACTGATTTTCCGCAACCTGGTGATCATCAGCTGTTAATTTAGAACTTGATCCCTCACCCTCTTCATGACTTGATACTGATAAACCTGAAGCTTCAGCATAATAAGCCAATAATTTGCCTTGTTCTTCAATTGTTGCAGTATCAATCTCTTCACAATCTGAAGAATCAACATTCCCATCACCACCAAGTGTAGACTCTAATATAATGGATTTTCCTCTTTCTGAATGCTTTTCATCAGCCTTAACAATTTGATTTACTACCACTTCTGATGCTAAATCCAATTGTTCAATTAAACTTTGTCGAACAACAACTTCTTCTTGCTCCAAATGTAAATTCTCTTGATTTTCCATAGATTCATCCACTCTTGATGGTTCCCTAGTCGAATTATCAGCTGAGAATCTAGCAAAACCAGCTGGAGAGACATTTTCTTTAGCCCTGTGCATCTCCCACATTCTGAGGAAATCTTGTGGAGTAGAAATGGTTTTGAAGAATTCAGCAAGTTTTTCTTCAACCTTCTTGTTAATCATTTCAGATACCGAAACATCGAATTGTTCTCTTGATAAGGGCTCAGCTACCCTTCCATTTTCCTCTCCAGTGCTATGAGTAGGAGCTGAAAATGTCTTCTGTACTGGTGTTGCCACTGAAGTAAGAGATGAGAACCTATTTTTCTTAACACTTGACTTCTTGGTCTCTCTCAAAGCCTTCAGTTCCATGATCTTTTCTATTGCTTCAGTACATGTAGTTTCTTTTCCACCTCTACTTTCCCAAAGTCTCAATTCTAATTCATCAGTGTGTGGCTTAGAATCAGCCAGCCACACATCCTTCTTCTTGCTTTGGACTCCATATCTCTCTAGGAGACCTGTGATAAGAGATGGAAAGTACAAAGTCCTCTGCCTGGACTTCTCCTTCCTCAAACTACAAACTCTCATTTGCAGCTCTGAGAAAATCAGCTGACAAATATGAATAAACTTGCCCTGATTAAAATCTCTGAGGAACTTCTTCTCATCAGTAGTAAATCGGCTTCCTTTGTTCCTGGGCATGATGTTGTCCCTCAACCAAGTCAAACATATGGCGGTGTGAATGTCCAATTCACTAGCCAAGATATCCTTTTCAGATCCTTGAGTTGGATGCTGAAATCTCCTCAAACTTCTCAAGTCATCCTCAGTCAGCTCTGAGGCTTCCATTCCTCTATCACCTTGATGGTTGGCCTCCATTAGTTCGTAATAGCTGCAGATAGACTCAGCTGAAATATCCACTTGTTGGCCTCTGATTTCAAAAGGAGTGTCCAACTCCTCAGGAGCTTTATCATAGAACTCCTCCACTAGAGTGACATTCACCTTCTTGGGCTGTGCCACCAGCTTCCTCATAAACCAACTCCAAAGACAATTTCCAAATCTCTTATCTTCCAGTTCTTCTAACAAAATTCCCTTCTCTTGCCAAAACTGCAAGTTGTTCTTTTTAGAAGGGCTCTTGATCTTGGATTTATCTTTGGAAACCTTAGGTGAACTAGATGTCACATTTTCCCCTTGTTTACTGGCTCCATAGATAGCTGCTGCTTGCTTTTTAGCCTGAACCAATTTATCAACTGAACCACTCCCCTTAACAGCAATTGAAGTAGAAGGGGTCTTGAGAGTAGTTTCAACATTCTTCTTCTTACTTGAGCCAATCTGTACTCCTTTTTGCTTGTGAGACTTAGGTGAAGATAAAAGAATCACTCTGACTTGATAGTTCTTCTCATCATAGATTTTCGGCTTGGCCGAAGTCTTTGCTTTCTTGCCCTTCTTAGATGGGCTAGGAGTACTGTCACTCTTTCTTTTGGCCATTATCTGCAATTTGAAACAACATTTCAACAGTTATAACCAGATATCAAATTGACAGAATTAAAACTCAAAAGAACAACAACATTATCAATATTAAACAGTCTGACAGTATATCGCAGCATGGGTTCAGCATTTATAAAGCACATTGAACAATTAAAGCTGTAAACCACGTTTTACAGCTAAAACACTAACGACTACTGTCAATCATCGCAACCACTTATATTCAAAAATGAACACCCAGCTAAAATCATTCATGTTCATTGTACAACCCACGGAGTTTCGACATTATTATCGTTAAGCAATTGCTCTATTAATACCCTAACAATCTCGACTATCATGTCAGCACAGATAAACCTAAGACAACTAACAGCTTGCAACAAATTGAGAGAGAAGAAAAGGAACATACCTTATTTGTTTATTGATGAAAGTCGATCGAAATGCTGAAACGAACTGAGAAATTCGCGATTTAGGGTTTTCGAAAAATTGAAATTTCAGAGAGCAAGGTAATGGCAACGGTAAAATCGAACTGAGTTTATCAAGATATCAGAAAATAGGTGCAATGATGAAATGACTAGGCAGAAGGTGTAAAGTTATTGCCTCGCCCCGTGTCATACAACGGTAATAATTGCATGCACCTATGTAACTGGCGAAATATTTTATGTCGCCTACAGTGTAGGCGTGATCAAATTCAGAATTGGGCGAGAAAAAATAAATAAACTCGCCTTAATTGACCTAACTGGCGATATAAAGTGGCGACATATCTATTACTTCGCCTTCAAAAAGAATTTCAGGCGAATGAATGAGGCGAAAAGAGACTATCTCGCCAAAAATATTTTTTCAAAACAAGTTATTTTCCAGGCGAAAATATGACTCTTCGCCAAATTTACTTGTTTCCAAGCGAAGAATTTTGGCACAATTAAAACTTAGCGCCAGAAAACATACCTGTTTGGCGAGATAAAATGACAATATGTTGAATTCCCGCCTCACTCTACTTGTCACTAGGCGATATAACAAGACGAGATTCGTCCTTCCTCGCCTTTGCAAGAGTAAGATAGACGAAGTTTTTGGCATGACTCTTCTTTCTCGTCTTCACCCAGGCGACCACGCATGGCGACATCCCATATTTCGCCATCTTCAAAATATCCATTCAGGCGAAATGAAGTTATTCTTCGCCAATAGGTAAACAGCTTTGGCGAGTATTTTGGCAATAAGACTAACATCTCGCCTTCTTCTTTAAACTTCAAGTTCATCTGAAAACAATAATTCTTCTGCAAAACATGAACTTGGTTAGTTAAAAACTTACACAATTAATTGATCATAGCATAATTCTCAAAAAGAATAATTGTGTAAAGAGTATGCTTTGTTTAAGGTCGTTAGCATCGATCAAGGCAAGTTTGTTATTGATTTTCCATTATATCTACAGGAACTGAGATGTAAAGGATATCTCTTGTCCTATAGATGTCTCCCCCCAAATAATGCTTGAGTCTTTGTCCATTCACAACAAAAGAGTCAGTAGACTTATTATCAAACAATTCAATAGCTCCATATGGGAAAACACTCTTTATTCTAAATGGTCTAGACCATCTAGAATTTAGTTTTCCTGGAAATAAGCTAAGTTTGGTATTATAGAGCAATACATATTGTCAAGGTTTGAACTCTCGCTTGACAATCTTCTTATCATGGTAATTTTCACCTTCTGCTTGTACATCTCATGATTTTCATAAGCTTCGAGGCGCCATTCATCCATCTCATCTAGTTGTAGAAGCCTCTACGTTCCTGCTTTTTCATAGTCCATATTCAAAAGTTTTACAGCCCAATACGACCTGTGTTCCAACTCCACTGGCAAATGACATGACTTGCCATACACCATTCTAAATGGTGACATTCGAATAGGAGTTATCTCTCCTTTTTTTCTCTTAGCGTGCACAATTTGCTTGCATGCCGCCTTAGGCACATCTCTCTTTCGTTTTTTCACGCTGGCCTAAAGCTGTTATGTAAGCCCACAGAGCATTATCTAGCTTGAAGCTCCAGTCTTTTCTGGACTCATTCACAGTCTTTTGCAGGATTCTCTTTAACTCTCTTGACCATTTGCTTGTGGATGATAAGTTGTGGTAACTTTATGGATAACTCCATACTTTTTGAGAACCTTCTCCAACAGCTTATTGCAGAAGTGAGACCCTCTATTACTATTTAGTACCCTGGGTATGCCAAATCTAGTGAAGATATTCTTCTGAAGAAATTTCTCCACTACCTTTCCATCATTTGTAACACAAGCAACAGCCTCACCCACTTGGATACATAATCAACTACTACAAGTATATACTCATACTTGTTGGATGGAGGAAATGGTCCCATGAAATCAATACCCCAGACATCAAGTAGTTCCACTTCTAGGATATAATTTTGGGCCATTTCTTGCCTCTTAGAAATATTACCCATTCTCTGGCATCTATCTCAGCTGGCCACAAAAGCATGTGCATCCTTGAATATTGATAGCCAATAGAAACCACATTCCAGAATTCTGGCTGCTGTTCTTGTTCCAGCAAAATGACCAGCATATTCTGACGAATGACAGTGCTTGATGATGTCCAATGTTTCTTCATATGGGATGCAACGTCTTAACACTTGATCAACACATCTCTTAAACAGGTAGGGTTCATCCCATATGTACCTCTTGACCTCATGAAGGAACCTTTTCTTCTGATGACTGTTTAAATCTTCAGGTAACACTTTACATGACAAATAGTTTGCATAGTCAGCATACCAGGGATAAAATGTTACCTCACAAAGGAAAAGTTGCTCATCTGGAAATTGTTCATTGATGTCAACATAAGCCTCCATATCCTTAATGTGCAGTCTTGAGAGATGATCAGCTACTACATTCTCAGTGCACTTTTTGTCTTTGATTTCTATGTCAAACTCATGCAGCAAGAGCACCCATCTTATCAACCTAGGCTTAGACTCTTTCTTAGCAAATAAGTATCTCAATGCTGCATGATCAGTATGGATGATAATTTTAGACCCTAATATATATGATCTAAACTTATCCAATGCAAAGACTATTGCTAGTAATTCTTTCTCAGTGGTGGTGTAATTTCTCTGAGCATCCACCAATGTTTTACTAGCATAGTAAATGACCCTGAATAGCCTCTTCTTTCTCTGTCCCAGCACTGCACCTGCAGCAAAGTCAGATGCATCACACATGATTTCAAATTCAGAATTCCAATCTGGTGGAATTATGACTGGTGCTGAGACAAGCTTTTCTTTAAGTTGCTCAAAAGCTTTCAAACATTCATCAGTAAAATCAAACTTCTTTTCTTTTTCTAACAAAACACACAGGGGTCTAGCTATCTTTGTAAAATCTTTAATAAAACGCCTGTAGAACCCAGCATGTCCTAAGAAACTTCTAATGTCCTAACAAAACACACATTGGCAGGAGGAGGTAAATTGCTTATCACATCAATTTTTGCTCTGTCTACTTCTAATCCCTTAGCAGACACCTTATGGCCTAAAACAATACCCTCTCTTACCATAAAATGGCATTTTTCCCAATTGACGACTAGGTTAGTTTCCTCACATCTTCTAAGCACTTTCTCTAGATTATTCAAGCAATCGTTAAAACTGTCTCCTATAATGGAAAAATCATCCATGAAGACCTCTAGAAACTTACCTATGAAATCAGTAAAGATGGCTAGCATACACCTTTGAAACGTTCCTGGTGCATTACATAGTCCAAATGGCATCCTATTATAAGCAAAGATTCCAAAAGGACAAGTAAAAGTTGTTTTATGCTGATCACCAGGAGCAATGGGAATTTGGTTATATCCAGAATAACCATCCAGAAAGCAAAATAAGGGTGTCCTGCCAGCCTATCTAACATCTCATCTATGAAGGGAAGGGGGAAATGATCATTTCTAGTGGTATCGTTCAAAACTCTATAATCTATACACATACGCCAGCCTGTAACAGTTCTAGTAGAAATCAATTCATTCTTTTCATTCTTAATCACAGTAATCCCTCCCTTCTTTGGCATACACTGCACTGGACTAACCCATTCACTATCTGAAATTGAAAAAATAATACCTCTGAATTTTTACAATTCACAGATTCTGTGAATTACGATCACAGTCTGTGAATCGCCTATTGAGTGAAAAATTTAGATTTGCAAACTTTTCAAAATAGGCCTATAATTGTATACTAAACTTTTTATGGCTTAAAAACAAATTTTTTCCTTATTATATTTACTATATATTTTTACTTTTAAATTTTATACTATAAAAATATCCATAAAGTAATTTATATTTTAAAAATATATTAAAAAAATTAGTAAATATAGTACATAAAATTATTAGAAGTACAATAAAATTTGTTTTAAGGATAAAATGGTAAAATTATAAAAAGATGACTTATTTTAAGATTGACAAAACAAATTGGTAGACATCTTAATTGGATTCAGACTTTTTCAATTTAGCGTTGAAATTAAGTGCTATTAAGGTTTTAGTAAAAAAAAAACAAACGGGGCCTTAATCCAATTAAGATCTTCGTCTACTTGTTTTTTTTTTTAATATTTTAGTTAACTTAAATAAGTCATTTTCTTGTAATTTGACAATTTTATCCCTACAACATTTCTTATTGTATTCTTTTACTAATAATTGTTTTTTAATTTATTTTTTCTAAATATAAAATACTCACGGATATTTTATAATTTAAAACTTAAAAGTAAAAATATATAATAAAAATGATTTATTCGATATAACTTTTTTATTTTACTAATAATTATTTATGATATATTACTATTCTATTAAAATATTATTATTGATTTTTTTTAAATTTAGTAATCAACTTAAAATAAGTGATTATGTTGTTAATTTATAATTGTGTCGATTTTATCATTTTTTAAAAAAAAAATTAATTATCAAATATAAATTATTATTTTATTAATTAAAATAAATAATTAATGATATTTTTATATATATATATAGAATATGAACAATTAATGTTGATAAAAGTTCACAATCATGCATTTATTATTTGAATTAAAATTTATAGTCAAATATACATATAAAAATTGTAATAATGAAAGTAATATTTAATTATCATCAAATTTATTATTTTTATTGAAATTCAAAATTCAAAATTTTATTATTTGCTTTTTGAAATAGACAATATAAAATTATTGTTTTATTGGAAATCGCAATCATAAACATACGTCATCTAAAGAAATCCACGGTTATTGAGAACATTGATGTAAAAACACACTATTCAATATAACAAAAAAAAAAATTCTTAATCATTCATATACAAATCATTTAATTTCAGATAATTTTTTGAAAAAAACAAATGACTTAAATAACTGAATTTAAATGTTCAGAGCCAATCAGATTTAAGCCGAAAGAAAAAAAACCAAACGGTCCAAAGTTGGACGGGTGAAGGTTGTGGTGGTAGCCTTCAACAGTAAAATAAGTTCAGTAATATGAACAATTTAAATACCAACCTGGACTGGTGAAGGTGGTGGAGGCAAATTGAGATCTATATCCAAAGTTGGTTCCATAGCATCTTCTAATCCTATATCTGCTTCCATAGAACCAAGTTCTGTATTAAAAAATCAGAAGTTATAAATTTTTTAATACATAATAATCCACCAACTATCAATAACAATCCACAACAATAATGAATTGTAAATGATTAAATTCTAAATATTTTATAAATGAAACTCAGTAAATGATCCAACAAAATACTCAATATTTAATAATTCATTGAGAATATATAATTCTTTACATTGCTCAAAGAGCTCAAACCACCGTAAAATACTTAAAAGAGTTTTAACATTGAACTAAACCCTTAAATATACTATCTAAATCAAACTACTACTTTTTTGGTAAGCTTCTAATCCATATTAATCGCTCCTCATCACTAGGTATACTCATCCATAAATCTCGATATTCTTTCCGTTTACAAAGAGCATTGGTTGCAATAAAGTACAATGGATCGTGAAATGACATGAGATTTCTCAAAATTTTCATATATTCCTCCATTGATGGTCCTCTGTCTTTTTCCAATATATCAACTATTTTACGAATTTCTTCTCTAGTTTCTTCCGACTTCCTCTTCTTTCTCTTCTTACCTCTCCCTTGAACCTCCAACTCATCTTGTTCATTATGCTGACCATCATCATTAGTTTCATTCATTGATCCAAGAAAACTCATCGATTGCGAGGGAAAAGAAGACGAAGTAGAGCCAACTTCAGGCATATCTCTCATTCTAGAATTTAAGGTCTCGACTCCTGTAGCTAATACTCCATCAAATAGTTGTTTTAATTCTTCATAGTAAGCTAAAGACTTATAGCGAAATTGTTTAGCTTCAAGATGAGTTTGTAAATAAAATAGAACACTAATCAGCTAAATATAAAACTATAGACATAAAACTAAATATAAGATATATTAGAGTTAAAGTGTATTGCCTTCAAGTAGTCTTCCCATCTTTCTTCAGGCCAGTCAATGGTATAAGTTAATTCATTGTAACCATGGCCACTAGTAGTTATCAATTTGGTCTAAATTTGATATTGTTTTTTCATATAATCCCATCCATTTTTTAGCTGCTTTTGATTTAAGCGTTTTCCAATTGTATTTTCTAGTCCCTCAGCAATACGAACCCAAAGCAGTAGGTTTTAATGTAGCTCTAGATCTATACCATGGTTTACTTCATTAAGACAAAACTCGATAAAATATTTTCTAGGAAGACCATCACTCATATTTGCTCTAACATTTCCGGTATCAGCCATATATGATTCCTAAAGTAAATGAAAAACAAAATTATGTAATAATTTTAATAAAACAAACAAAACCTACTCATAACTATAACTAATTCATCCACATGGCAATTTATGCCATTTATAGATCTCATTCTGCAGGCAGAACAAAGATCTCAGACATCAACCTGAAAGTGAAGAAAACCTTGATAGCATAGATATATAGACACATCTTAACCACACAAGAATAAAGTTACACACAATAAATAACTAATTCATTCTAAATGGCAATTTCAGACTAGAGGATAACAAACCACTTGAAACCACAATCCATCCTATTCTCTCATTCCCCTTCAAATTCATTTCCAAACCTCTGTTCATCGCTTTTAAGCAAACCCCACTTCACAAAATCTCACTAAATGCTCTCTATCAACTCTTTCTAACCCACCTGCATCTCCTCTCAAACGTTTCACAAATTATTCCTGCTGAGGTTCACATCAACTAAGAGACGGACAGACTCTACTAAAATTTACTCAATCGATGGTTCTAGACACGCAATATCGATCAACACAATATCAAAATTCCAGTCACAAAATAAAAAAAAAAAACTGGCCACAAACTCCATCATCAAAATAGAAACTAGCCGAGATATGAAAATAATCAAACATCTTGAAACAACAAATGATAAAATCAAATAAAAGAAAGAGACTTACATGTTTGAAGAAAAGAGTACTTAGTGAGAGGAGATGTCTTGCCAGGTTAACCTAAATCTACTTCACAGAGTTGCCATAGGAGAATTGAGTCAGAGAATATCGATATTAACCAGATTTGGCATGACTAGGTAGAAATTGAAAGACAATACCAATGCTAGAGAAGTGGAGACGGTGGTGGATCCGTAGTGAAGGCGGTGAGTCGATAGGGATGGCAGTGGATCGATAGAGAGAAAGAGAAGTGGAGAAGAAGAGACGTCGATGAGATGAGAAATCGTTGGAGCAAAATTAGGGTTTACAAATTGAAAAAATATGAGAAAGGTATTTTAGGAAATATTGAATATAAAATATAGGTAAGGTTATAATTCAGACTTTAGAATTCAGATTCAGCTAAAATTTTCCTCTTGCTTATTCAGATGGAAATGACTGATTTTCAGATATTTTAAAAAGAAAAACAAATCCACTAATCCACTTAAAATAAGCTTTTAGATATTGTTTGGAAAAACAAACAAGCCCTAAGTCTAGATTAATTCATTCATTTAACAAAATCTGTTTATTTTTTTCCTTTTAATTCTTTTTTACTTATTTTTTTATCTGACCTCTTTTTCTCACCTTTCTTATAACTATGGTACAAGCATAGGAGGACCCGTTTCTCACTATTAATAGTTTTTAACTAATATGTGGTCTATATTCTAAGTTACAGTTTTGGCACTTTGAATTTAATTTTCTCTCTCTTTATTTTACGTTATCAAAAGTAACTGAGTTGTCAAAGTGAGCTTTGGCTTGATTTTATAAGTCTAGTGCAAAAGATATTTAAATTTGAGTGCAATGTCACTTTCACTTACAACTAAATGTAAGAGGGTTATGGATAAGCAAACAAGAAATGAGAATAAGATATAGCCCACCTACATGTATTATTATTGGTATTTTTTCCTCTGTTTGGGCCTAAGTCTTTAGGATACGATAGGAGAATGAAAGAAGAACTCAAACATATAGTTTTTCAGGTTCTGATTTCACTTATAAATAACATTGACAGTGGGACATAAATGTAAGAATATCCAAAGTGATGGAAGGTGTGTGTTCTATTGATTAGAAGGAAGGCATGAAGGGCTTCCTAGGGAAAGTAATGCATCAAATTATTGAATTTGCAAAAATATCAAAGGCATTCTCCGTAGATATGTATGGTTTGAGTTCTGTCAGCTCCATTTATTCTCAGAATATGTCTGATTAATTAATTTCAAAGGTGCTACACTATCAAAAGGTTTAAACAGTAGTTTGACAATATTTTTAGGAAGAATTTAGGGTTTAGTTTCTTCATTTAGCAGTCCTGTCAAGGCAGAAGGTTGAGCCTATACTTCTCGGACTTTGTCTTCCTTCTAGGTAACTAAATTTCTCCTAATATAAACTAAATATACAAATATAAATAATGTAATGACATGAACTGAGGGTTGACCCGACCAATCGTGGATGACGTGATAATAATGACATCTTTATTAAGATTACTGTTGAAAAAAATATTTCATGCTCTTGAAAATTTTGAGCTTTTATTCTCAATATCAATGCACCTTCATGCATTCTTATAAAGTATTTGAAAGTTCTATCAAAATTAACCAATTGCTAATTGATATATGAAAGTCTATGAAAATCATTAAAAGTCTGTAAAAGTTATTGAAAATCTACAAAAGCCATTTATAAAAATCCATTTAACTTTACAAAAATCATGAAAAGTATATTTTAGAAGTTTATAAAAGTCATTGCTGGATTTATAAAGTCTATAAAAAGTCTATAAAAGTCTTAAAAAGTTGTTCATTTCTTAAAGTCTGTAAAAGTCTACAAAAGTCGTGATTAGATACGAGCCCCGTAAAGTGATCTCCAAGAAATCCATCATGATATACATGATTTGATCCTATCTTGCTCAATCACCTGCTCGATTCATGTTTATGGAAATAAAAAAACAAATTGAAAGGAAAGCATCAGGCTAACGTATGCTTGGTTAGAAACCTCGCACTTAAACAACCACATGCATTATGCTTCTTTAATTAAGCCATTGTATGAATACACACACAAATGGATTCAAGAATACATGTCATTTGTTCATTTACGCATTATTATAGACAACACAACAGCAACACAATTTCAACCAAGCCAAGTTTTACCTTCAAACTCATATGCAACCACATATACCAACAATTACAAGTTCAAGTAAGGTAATACATATAACATCAAGATTTTGATTTTATTACCAAATTGCCCCTAGCTCTAGAAAGGATAGTGAAAACGAGACTTTAGGCCAAATTTGAATTTTATGAGCTATTGCTCACTTTAGGGTCCGAAGACCGGATCCGGGACATCGATTGCACCCCCTTATGGGCCGGTGACCACTTTTTGAATCCTTTACTCTTTAGTCTTGAAGGTGGTGGTTGTCACACACTTTAAGATCCGTTGCTCGATTTTTACTTTTTTTTACCACTTGATCAAATTTATCCATACACGACATATGATTGAAAATTCTCTAATCTCCCTATGGCATGCCACTAAATTCTATATCAAGTTACCACAGGGCAATTATCCATTAATGTGTCACACCATACAATTAATCAAACAACCATATTTTATTCTTTTTATGTCACTTATGTAACATGTTAGGTCATCTTTAAGCATAACACTATCATTTATCATATCCAACCAGTGATCAACAACATCATCATGTTTATTCCAAAATAAATCGATTTATGCATAAGTCATGTCAATCACAATTCATTTACCACCATCAAGGTTCACTTTAAGTTATCATATTCAAAAATCAATCCACATCTCAAGAGCAACATTTCTAGTTCACACATTAAATAACGAAATTTTCACATATCAACCAATATCATCATTTTTACACAATTTTGCCAATATTGCATTCAAATCACAATTTTTCTATGGTGGACATTCTTTTAATCAATTTTAATGCATTCAATACAAAAATACCACACATAATTGTTGGAGTATAAAACGAGATTTGCTAACCTTCCTACCATAGACTAAGCTAGATTGCCTCCATTTGCTCCTCATCACCTTGGTTTTCTAAACCAACAACACAATCAACCACATTTCAACTTAATTAACATAATCAAACCACTACTCTATGCTAGGGTTCTCTACCAAAACACTAATTAGAGACCAAATGAGTCACCAGTAACTATCCGTAAGGATGTTTACCATTCTAAGCTCTACCAATTGCCCACTTTGAAAATAACAACATAACATTAAAACCACCATTAGAGAGTGAAGAGAGTTCCTTACCAAGAGAGGAAATGAGTAGAGAGGAGCTTCTACTTGTTTAGAGCTGCTTGTTAAGTTGGTTTTGGGGTAAGATCGAGTGTTTGGAGGGAAATGACGTGTTGGTGTGTGTCCTCTAATTTTAAATAAGAGATTATTTAATGATAAGTGTGTTTGAAAATTTATTTTTTTTTTTATATTTTTATTGTATTATAATTTTATAGGTTCTAAAAAATAAATATGAGTAAATAAAAAATGTTTAAAATTAAAAAATACTGATATATTTAATAGTTATTTTATTTTTGGAGAAATAAAAATAAATTTTTCATTAAATTAGATAATTTATGGTTGTATGCATGAAATTAAAAATAAAAGATTAAAAATAAAAATTATTAAAATTATTTAGCTAATTAAATTAAAGAATTAAAATTTTAAAAACTTATCGATACTAGTTGTAGTTTAGTAAAAATAAAAGTTAGAAATTAAAACTATAAATTACTAAAATAAATGAATTAAAAATTAAAAAATTTTAAAACCATAAAAAAATTATTTAATAAAATATTTAAAATTTACTAAAATTATAAAACCAAAAATTTAAAAATTATTAAAACCAAAAATTTATCAAAACCACTCAAAAATACAAAACTACTCAAAACTACAAAAACCACTCACACCTCAAAACTACAAAAACCACTCACACCTCACCAAAATCACTAGTGATTTTGATTTTGGGTGGTTTTGGGATGGTTTGGTATAAGTTTGCAAAACCAGATGTCATAAGTAAAATATTTTCAAAAATTGGGTGGTTTTTGGAATTAACCTTTATTAATTAAATCATGTATGGTTTTTGGAATGACCACTCCTACCACACTTGATACCCAACTTGTTTCCTGGAACTCACTTACGTATAAAATCCATTTTTCTTTAGGACGTCTTGACTATGGGGTTGGAATCATAGAACGAATCACTTTTCTAGCAACACCACTCGGTGCAAACCATGAACCTTTATTTGGAACCGGAATTATCGAATGCTGATATGCACCTTATAAGAACTCTTTGCAATAAATTGGGTGTCGTAGATGACTCGCCCAAACTCGCGCAAACCTAACATGCACAATTAAACAAAACCTTATCAAGTAGCCTATGATGTTTGCAATAAAATAATATTGTAATAATGTAAGTTTTAAGAATTCTAACATTGACGAGTGCATTAAATAAGGAAACCCATCGATATCCTACATACCGCATGTGCAACTCCTATCATCAATATTGATGATTCCATCCCTTTTGTACTCATGTATGACTTGGTATCTAATGCTATCCCGAATGGGGTACACCTTACACTTGTCCATATCCATCTTTATATTTCTAATGCGCACCATTGATGATTGAGAGATTGTAGTTTCTAATTACTTAACTTACTAAAACCTCACACAAAACTATTTTTTGAGGCAAATGTCTAAAAACTCATAGACTATGGTAATGGGTAATCAATGAGTCGAAAGGATTGCATTGTTTATTGACTTAGCAATACCCACAGTCATTATGTTCCACATCTTCTTAGGAGAAAATGCACAGGTCCATTTATCCGTCCCAATTCTAATTAACTCCCTATAAAGGTTCGAACATAATGTCGCAAAATCGTCCAACAATTCTAGACATTGTACCTTAGAGTATGTGTAGGTCGATTTATAAATTAACTCCTTCACTATTCTTGTCCCTTTGCAATACTTTACTATATTATTTTTAAGATGAAAGCAACATCCAATATGAGTCGCTGAAGGGAATACAGAGCTGATGGAGGATGGTATACTTTTACCCCTATCGGTAACAAAGACCAGATCATCAAGAGCACATATTGCTTCATGAAGCCTTAGTAGAAACCAAATCCATGTATTTGAGTTCTCAATGGGAGCAAAACCAAAAGCAATAGGGTATATCATATCCGATACATTCGTGCTAATTGGTGTAAATATAACACCTAATAACTCTCCTTTTAAGTGTATGGCATCCATCGTAATCACCGATTGAATATACTTTTTTGAACCCATTAATACATTATCCTAATGTAGAAAATAAGTTCACGAAGTGATCACTCTCATCTGCTTCCATGCGGTAATGGTATCGAGATTTGAAATTTTCAACATGTAGAGGTACTAAGGCAAATGCTGCCACAAATCATCGTAGCTACTGTAGGCCAATTCCCTATCATGCTTGAGAGCTCTCCTAAACTTGTTGTATAATAAATGCATTATCAATTCGTCTAAGACCTCATTTTGTATACTCTTAGGTTCAGATTTCATATTAGGAATCCTAGTGTCAAAATAAGACCCGATTGATTTGGAATTCACCATTCTTCTCTCCGTTCTATTGGGATCACAAAGATAAGTACTTTTCGGAATAAATTTTGTAACATGCCATATTTTCACATCATTGTTTAGCCTTTTTACGCAAAAAGTAAAACCACAACCCGTATTAAACTCCTAACAAACCATTTCATAATAAACTTTATTAGACCTAAATGTACAAAGGGATAGTTTGTTCACAAGAGCGTATCTTTCAATAGCAACTTTGATTAACTCCCTTTGTCTTTACCAAACTCCAAGCAAACATGAGTAGTACCCTTCAAATATCTCAATATCCACTTTATAGCTTGCCAATATTGTTTTCTAGGATTAGTCATATAACGTCTAACTAAACTAACAACATGTGCGATATCGGGACGAGTACACACCATTGCATACATGGTACTACCAATAACATTAGCGAGGGAACTTGTCACATATATTCTATGTCCTTATCAGTTTTTGGTGACAAATTAGCAGAAAGTTTAAAATGAGAAGCTAATGGAGTACTTACCGGTTTTGAGTCTTTCATCTCAAATCGCTCAACAACTTTTTGTATGAAGCTTCTTTGAGTTAAATAAAGTTACCAGCAATTCTATCTCGCTTAATCTCCATTTCCAAAATTTTCTTTGCTTTTAAATCTTTCATCTCAAGCTCACCATTCAATTGATTCTTCAAATTGTCGATCTTAGACTTATTCTTGGCAGCAATTAACATGTCATCGACATATAAGAGTAGATAGATATATGAATCATCAGATAACTTTTTGAAGTAAACACAACTATCAAAATGACTCATTGTGAAACTATACACCATCATAAACGAGTGGTACTTCTTGTATCATTGTCGAAGTGACTGCTTTAAGCCATATAATGACTTCTTGAGTAGACAAACATGGAAAATTCAAAACCTTCTGGTTGAGACATATATATGGTTTCTTCCAGTTCACCATGTAAAAACACAGTATTAACATTTAGCTGCTCTAACTCGAGATCATAAATAGTAACTAAACCAAGCAAAACATGAATAAAGCTATGTTTAACAACATGTGAGAAAACATCATTGAAATCAATACCTTGAACCTAACTATAGCCCTTTGCAACCAAATGTGCCTTGTATCTTGCTTTCTCGACCCCAGGTATGCCTTCCTTCTTCTTATAGATCCATTTACATCCAACGATCTTCTTTCAAATAGGAGGCCTTATTAGTTCCCAACTTTTGTTTTTGTGAAGAGACTCTACCTCTTCATGCATAGCCAGCAACCACTTACCAGAATCATCACTCGAGACGACTTCACTATATGTGACTGGGTCATCAGATCCTTCGATTTCTTGTGTAGTGAACAAGCTATGGTAACATAATATTTAAATCTTGAAGACATTCGTCTCTCTCTTATGGGCCTTCCTCTGGCAATGGTTTCAGTCTTTATCTCATTTGACTTTTCATGATTTTTGATGTTAAAAATCTTGACATGCAATTATATTCAATAATAAAAAATGCCAAGGAACATTTATTTTATTGTAACATAGTAGTTACGGATTTTGAACCCAAGGGATTATACTAAAATTGTTGATCAAGAGTTGAAATGAATCAATGTACTAATTGAATGATAATATTTCACAAAATTTATACTAATGCCAAGAATGTAAAATTGATTCAAATGAATTCAAACACACTTAAAATTGGTAAAACTATACGAGGAGATCATTGTTGAACACTTATTTCACTAGATAGTCTTGATCCTTTTCTTAAGCATTTTATCAAACACATGGAATATTAAAATATAACATGGATTAAAATGCATCAATATTAGGCTTTTTCAAACTCTAACATCAAAATTTCATCTACAACAATTATATGTCTATAGATTGAGTAAATGATGATGAAGTACAATCCAATTGAGATGATTAAAAATTACTATGTCTAGTTTCAATTTAATCACTCTTAATTCCTTGATCTAATCATGAAATTGCTATTTCTAGCTTCAAACAAGATTAAATCTATGCATCACTTGATTCTCACGAAATGAATTAAGCAATTAACACACAAAATATGCTATATTAGAGAAACACCATTAAAGCACATAAAAAGCTTAAGAATCACAAGATCTATCTAGATTCACAAGTATTCAACCACTACAAAGTTAGCCTAGCATAGGTAAACTAATATAACCACAATTCAACAAGAAATCCATATCAAACTCTAGAAATGAAAGTAAAAGTGAATGATTAGATGGAACTTGTAATCGAGATGATGAATTTAGAGCTTAAATCCTTAGATCTTGATGAATTGATCTCCAATCTACACTTCTCTTCTTGGAATCCACTTGAATATTTGAGAGAAATTGAAGAACACAACTGAACTCTAATCTTACTCAATTCTTAAGTGTATATAAGTATTACAAAATGATCCAAGATCCTTTTCTAAGAGTTTAAGATGAGTATTTATAGTATAATTCAAATCACACTCGAAATGGCTCCAAAATTACAAAAGACTCGTAACAGCACTGTTGCCGAGTTACAATTCGGTATAGAGCTTGGTACTAAGTTCGGTTTCAACATAAAGAATTCTTTCACATATTGTACCGAGCTATGACTTTGGTAGCCAAGTCGGTCTTTAATTCGCACAGAATGGTGTTCATAAGTTCAACATTCTTGACGAGCTTCTAGTTCGATATGCAATTCGATGCCAAGTTCGGATAGAAGGATCTTTAATCTCTCATATAAATACCGAACTACAGTTTGGTATGAGCTCGGGGTTGAATTCCGATAGAGCACTTTTCTTCTTTTTAATTATTTCATTGAACTACAATTCGATTTCCAGTTCGGTGTGGAATTCGGACAGAATGATATCACCAAGATTCTTTCATTCATCAGCTGCAAGTTCGGTACCTAGTTTGGTGTGATGTCGGACAGAACGAGATCACCTACTTTCTTCCAATCACCGAGCTGCGAGTTCGGTACCTAGCTCGGTAGCTAATTCGGATAGAGATGATTTTTTTCATTTTCTTATTTATGAACCAAATTGTAGCTCGGTATCTAGCTTGGGGTGTAGTTAATTGATCACTCTCTTATGTCGTTTTCCATCTCTTTTTGATCCCTTTTTACTCCAAACTTTCACTTTCTTCCTTGATGACTCTTAGTCTCCAAATTTATGTTTAACCCCTGAAAATTAAGCGAAAGTGTCTCAAATATATGCAATTCATAAGGGAAAAAGAACCGAATATATCTAATTTCATACTCATTTTCCAAGCTCATCAATTTTCGGATTGAGACTCCATCCTAATACCTTGCATCTCTTTATTCTCATTCTCTGAACTCTTCAATTTAGTGTCAGAACTAATACTTTCCTTCTTTAGATGAAGCATGGTATTCTTATCAAAGATGCAATTTCTGCTAATTATGGATTTTGGTGTCTTTGGATCACGAAGCCAAACTCTGTATCCCTTCACACCATTTGGATAACCAAAAAATATGCCTTTCTTTGACCTAAGTTCTAACTTTCCATTGTTCGAATGAACATAGACAGGACATTCAAATATCCGCAATTCAGAATAATTAGCAGGTTTACCAGATCATACCTCTTCAGGAGTCTTACACTCAATTGACGCGAATGGAGAACGATTCACCAAGTAACAAGCTGTTGCAGCAGCCTCTGCCTAAAAATCTTGCGTCAATCCAGAATTACTCAGCGACAATGAACCTTTTCCAAAAGCATTCTATTCATGCTTTTGGCTACGACATTCTATTGGGTTGTCCCACTAACTGTGAGATGTCTTATTGTGCTCTTTTTCTTGTAGAATGAATTAAATTCCCCACTACAGAACTTCAATCCATTATCAGTTCTCAAGCGCTTTACTTTCTTTCCAGACTGCTTTTCAACCAATGTCTTTCAATCTCTGAAGGTCTCAAAAGCTTCAAACTTATTCTTCAAGAAATAGATTCAGAATTTTCTTGAAAAATCATCAATCAATGTCATCATGTAACTAGAACCACCTTTTCATGCAACATGTGATGGTCCCCAAAGATCAGAGTGAATGTAAATCCAACGTACCTTTAGTTTTGTGTATTCCAATGCTAAAGTTAACTCGTTTTTGTTTGCCGAAGACAATGCTGACAAAACTTCAAATGGGATATATTCCTATCACCCAAAAGACCTCTATTACTCAGCATTACCATGCCTTTCTGACTCATATGTCCAAGTCTCATATGCCACAACTTCGTAGCATCTGTTTCGCTTGAGGTAGAAGAAATAGAGGCGGAACCCATAATGGTAGACCACATTAGATAATACAGCCTACCAAATTTCTTCGCGTTTATAACTATAAGCACACCTTTACTAACCTTCAGAACTCCACCTTTACCAGTAAATCTGCAACTAGTATCATCTAAAGTAGATAATGAGATAAGTTTTTTCTTAATATTAGATATACCGAACGTCTACCAATATTCAAATCACGCCGTCATGCATCCTAATCTTCACAGAACCAATACCAGCAACTTTACAAGGTTTGTCGTTGCCCATTAACACAACACCTCTTTCGGATTCCTCTAAAGAAGTAAGCCATTCTCTATACCGGCAGATATGAAATGAGCACGCAAAATCAAGAATCTACCCTTAATCAGATCCAGTATTATCATTAATGACCGTGTAGACATCATAATCTTCTTCCTTATCTTGCACTGGCTTCTGGAGGTTTCTCTGATTGTTGACTATTTTCGTTATTCTTTTTTTTAAAGAGTCCAACAATCATTTTTTATGTGTCATTTCTTCTTACAATAATTGCAAACCACATACTTGGACTTTGATTTTGATCTAGAGCGATTTTTACCAAATTTTCTAGATTCGGGTTTTTCTCTAACCACTAAACCTTCAGTAGGATTATCTGCTCGGTTTTTGGACATCTGATTATCAAATAACTCCTTCAAATAAAGTGCCCATTTGATGTCTTCCAATTTTAGAGTAGTATTACTATAGATCAACGTCTCTCTAAAGTTTTTGAAAGAAGGAGGTAGAGAATGAAGTAACATGAGGGCTTGATCTTCATCTTCATACTTGATGTCAATGTTAGATAGATCCATTGCAAAAGAAGAGAACTCATCAATATGAGACTTGATCGACGTACCTTCTACCATCGATAGGGTGTATAAACGATGCTTGGCGTCAATTTTGTAGTGAGATTCTTTATGATGTATAGAGCCTCCAATCTATCCCATAATCCTTTTGCAGTATTCTGATCGATAACCTCTCTATGAACCTCATTAGACACCACAATTGGATTATGGATAATGCTCTCTCATCTATCTCCACCTTCTTCTCTTCATCCCACGATTTGGGAATTTCTTTTATCTTTAGAAGCGCTTTCTACAATCCATGATGTGTTAGTATCACTTTCATCTTAACTTTCCACAACGCAAAACTCATGTTTCGATCGAACTTTGTTGATGATGTTGACGCCATGACTAATCCCAACTTATGCTTTGATATCAGTTTGTTAGGAATAGACGAGACAGAATAACACCAACTAGTGTAGAAATAGAACAACAAAAGTAATGGAAAGTAGAAAGAGACACAAGAGATTTAACGTGGTTCGACGATGTGCCTACTCTACGGAGGAAGAGAATAACAATCCACTATAATGATCAAAAGGATTACAAGATATCACACAAAATAGCCACAAAAGGCTACAGTCAAATCTCATAACCCAAAGCATCCAAACTAAAACCCCTAACTCAGGAATGTGTTTCCCACACTCACAATATGTAATTTTCTTTAGAACTGGATGCTTTTTTCTTTATGAGACACCTCTAATTATAGTGATCACAAATCTTACTTTCCTAATAGATTCTTTCCGATAAGAAAAAAAAAAAACCTTAATAATTAGGAAAAATAAATCCCCTCAAATTAGGAAAATTAACAAATAAGAAATACATCCAAAATAAAAATAGGAATTCATTCCATAAAAAGATTTCTAATGAATCAAGTAGTTTAGGTTCTCATGATTCAAGGCATCCCAATAGCTCCGATGAGTTGAATGGCAGTGTATAAATGTGTTTAATGATGTTATATAATATATAAAATACTTTACTATATATACATAAAGCGTTTTTTAACGCCAGCCATAAAAACACCTGTCGAGCTTTTATTTAATTGGTTGCACTTGTTAAATTTTATTTGTTGGATTGAATTTTTATTAATTTTTTAAAATTGTATAATTAGTACATATTTGCATCAAAATTTATTAAAAATATAATAATAATTAATTGGTGGGTTGAATTAAAACCATAAAACGTGTGTGAATGATTTTTTTTTAAAAAAAAATCAATAAAAAAGGTGCCAATACCACTGTCGCGTTTGTTTTATTTGTGTTGTGCTTCCCTTATCTACCATCATTTATTCAGCCATTTACATATTTTTTTACACTCAATTGATTTATTGGAAAAATTTTAAAGTTAATTTCATAACTTCTTATCCACCTTTGTCTTTACAACAAGGTTCGATACAAAATCTTCTTCACAATTAACCAATTAAATAACATCGAAATGAAAACTAGTTTATAATCCTCCTTTACTCTTAGTTTGGATGAAAAATTCTATCGTACATCGGTTAATAACACTCTATTACCCTTAGCTTGGATGAAAAAATCTATTGTTCATTAATGTATGGGATGGTATAGAATTGTGTTATGTTATACAAGATTCCCTTTTTTCATGTTTGGGATATATTGGTTTGTATGGTATTGTATTATAAGTAATTAAGGGTAAAAAGCATTCCTCTCCACCAATTTGGTGATTTTAAAATTTAAGGAAAAAAGCATCTTACAACATAATAAATGTTTGTAACGACAAACCCCCATCCTGATAAGAGTCAAGATGCGAAGTCTGACACTCTGCAAATACAATCACTATAACCTGTCATGCAACTTATGTACAACTATGCATCTATATTTTGATGTACACATAAATTCCAAAATAATTACCACTAATTTCATAATATGATCCAAAAGTTCAACATCCAATAAATTTAAAATTTCAACG